>JAJJMA010335231.1:0-11028 GCA_023529015.1 Papaver nudicaule
CCTTTATTTCCTTTTTATTCTCTTTCCTCAGAGATTTTCTCTGTAGAAAATCTTTGTTCCACTGTTCATCGTCTTCTCCGCCTTACTTTTATTGTAAAAAGCTTGGTTTTCCGACGGCAATGGCGCCAAAAAGGTTAGTCCTGTTCATTTGTGATCTTTGGTGTTTTCTTTTATTTCAAAGAAATTCCCAATTTCTTCACTGCTATGAATAGTTGCTCCAAGGGAAAATCTAAGTTTTAGTTTTCCTTTGTTTTGTTGTTGTTTTTGTTTCAGAACTTCTGCTTCCTATGAGAGGGATGAGGATCCGAATTGTCTGAGGACTCTCCGTAGAAAGTACTATCTGGATTCCAAGTTCCAGATCTCATGGGATACGCCTCAGAGGAGTGAAGGTGTCATCACTCCAGAGCTCTTGAGGGAGAGCAATCTGAGTAGGACCCGAATTAACTTGATTCTGGCCTCCGTATTCCTCTATGGAGTCCCAAAGATTCCTTCGTGTATCGTGCTCTGGCCTCAGGAGTGGATACCCCCAGAGGTCTGTTCCAGTTAAATAATACAGCTTGCAGGATCCTTTCTGAGTGTGCTTCCAGAGCTCGGGGGAGGATTCTCTTTCAGTCTGTGAAAGCTTCCTTCGACCCTGCGGATGCTAAATTCTACACTGTGGAGAATTTTAAGCGCAATTATCGGGTGACTCAGGCTAGGAGGGAGAGTTCTTTTGAGGGTTTTGGAGTGAGTATCCAGAGGAAGAGTGCGGATGAGAGAAAAAATGCTCCTTTGCTTCTGGGGGATGTAGACCCTCCAGGTGGCAGTCAGACTTCTCAACAAGATTTCCTCCGCAAGTCCCACGATCCAAGCTGGCATGTTGGACCTTTGCTGATTGAGGGCCCATTCATTTTTTGGTTTTGATGTAAGTGGGAATCCTGTTCTGGAGACTCCTAGATCTCTAGAGGATCTCCCTTCTTATCTCCCATGGGTGAATGTTTGGACCAGTGTTGGTGGCTCTAGGAAGCGCAAGGGAGGAGATGTTTCAGAGGTAAAAAATATTTGCCTTAACTTTCTGAGTATGTGTCCCATACTTGCCCCTATTTTTTGACTCTGAGAGTTCTCCTCGCAGCCTGCTAAGCAAATTGGGAAGAAGGTTGCTGTCTACTCCGAAAAGGGGAGGACTGTAGCTTCCAAGCCTCCTGCTGCTGCTCGGAGAATGATGGTAGACTATGGAGATGATGTCCCAGAGTCCGTAGACGTGCCTTTCCATGAAACCTTCCAATCCCAACAGGATGATGATATGGTCGTTGTCCAACCAACCCAACCCTCCAAGGGTAAGTCTTCTCAAGTCGCAGATTTGAGTGCTTAGACTTCCAAGGATGATGCTGTGCTAGTTCAGCATAAGGCTGGGTCTTCTAAGAAAGAAAGTACTTTGGTGATTCCTCCCGGTAGTTCTCTGGTTGTTTCTGGGACTGCTTCCACTGTTGTAGCCACTCTTCTTGCTCCTGACTTTCAGAGTAAAAGTGTTGAGGAGCAAGCTAAGGCTGTTGCTCCAGAAAACCTTCCCTTACTGGTAAACGAGATTCGTCCTTCTTACTCTTTCTTAGGTCTTGTTGTTCGTCTTCTGATTCTGGGATCCTTTCAGGTCCACAATGCATTTGTAGCTTTTTCAGCTAGCTCTCAGGTATCCGTCCGAGCTCTGGACGGTCAACTTAAAGACTCTCAGAAAAAGGTCTCCGAGCTTCAGAGGAGTCTGAACCCTCAGAAAGGTAACTTCCCTTAACGTCTTTCAGTCAGTTTTGTATGCTTTTTCTGGGACCTAAAATAGTCCTTTTCCCTTAGTCGAATTCGATCAAGCTAAGGTCCAGTGGGAGAGGGATCGTAGTGACTACCAGAATGAACTCACTCTTAGGAATAGTCAGATCCTTTCCTTGGAGACTGATTTGGGTAAGATGGCGAATACGCATGACACTACAAGAAAATTGGTCATTAGCAACTACTTTCTTAGCAACTGCTATTGGTGGAACCCCTTTGCCAACCATTTGTTGCAACCGAAAGTTTTTCAGCTGCCAAAAACCTCTAAACACTAGATTCCAGCAACTGTAGTGGGCCGAAACCTTTAGCCAAACAACTCTAGCAACCATTATATCAAACCCGTAACTGGTACCTTTCAGGCACCAAGACCTGGCAACTTGAAGGTTGTCTAGAAGCTATATACGTATGACCACTCTTATTAACCACCAAAACTACTATTTGGTAAACATTTATACAGTAGAACCTCTATATAAGAATATCTTCGGGACCACGAAAAATATTCTTATATAGAGGTTATTCTTATATGGAGGTCTACCTTGGAAAGCTCAATCTTTTTTTGCTACACTTATACCTAGAAATATACATATGTATGCATGGAATACACAAAAATGTACCTAAGTAATACAAATAGTGATCAATCTTTGTTTAGTTGCACAAAACTCAACAATTGCTTAAAAACTGATAGGCAAAATTATACGAGTGAAGCTATTTGTACTCAATTGTGGAAGAAAAAACATCGAATCCACTATGAATCAAAAGGATCTTACAAAATGGTTACGCAAATCTCTACATCTTAAATTTTAATGTACGACAAGACCTATGATATTTATATTATAGTGTCAATTATTCTTATATGGAGGTAGGTTACTTAAGACGGGATCGGGAAAAATTATGACTTATTCCAATATGGAATTTATTCTTAAATATAACTGGCCCAAGTCGGGACCAGAAAATGTTATTCTTATATGGAGGTTATTCCTATATGGAGTATTCTTATATAGAGGTTCTACTGTACCAACTGTTCCATGGTAGGCGATGCTGGTAGTCTCTAGGCACCAAATTTTGCAACTACGAGACACTCTAGAAGTTATATACTTCTAACCGGTGAAGGAAACTAGAACATTCGATTGGTAGACACTTCTACCAATATTGTTCTCTTCCGCGTTACCAACAGTTTCTAGCCACAATTGTCTGGAACCAATTGGAAGTTTTAAAACCCCATAACTACACATATCTAACTCCAGAACCGATGATATCGGAACAAAACACTACTTAGTCTCCATCCTAAATCGACAGAAGAACCAAACCCCATCTGAGTTTGGAAAACTTAACTCCAAACTCAAATTTCGTCAACCAAATCTTTCAATTCAACCAAATCTTTCAATCAATTTCAACCAAATCTTTCATGGAATTGACAGAAGAACTAAACCATCTTAATAGTTACTGGTATTCATTTCTTAATCTACAATTATCTTTAGGTTGATGGAAAATTAGATCTACGAAGGGGTCAACTATGAAAGAAGAACAAAAATTGGTGTACCAAAAGAAGAAGATTCTACCAGGTCTGTAGATTAGTTTCTGTATGAGAATCTGTAACCGTGCAACCAATTAAAAGGGAAGAAAATCATACTACAAAAAGAAGATATTAGGGCTTTTTTTCGCTCATAATTGTGCTTTCTGACTAGTTTATAATCTCTGTATATTCAGTATCTTTTTAATTACAGTTTTTCATCTTGAAAAGGAAGTGAAGATAGATTTCAAATATAGCTTATTAGATGAGCCTTGTAACATGACAATTCTTAATAGATGCCCAAGTAGTTTACAGAATTTGACTTTATTTATTTACTTGTGATGTCGAGTATGGTTGTAGGATTTTCCAGATTTGGTTGATTCTTAGGTTGAATTACTACCAAGTTTGAGTTTGTCTGATGCATCTAGAAACTAGGTTTGCTGTCTTGCTTTGTTTGGGTTTGATTACTATGTAGCTATGATTTGGATACAAAGAGAAATTTCAGTTAAAAGGTAACTATTGTTTTGTTTTTTTAGGTAGGTGCTGTATCAGTCCAAGTCTTTTATTAGCAGATGACATATATGGTGCCTTAGCTAGTGATAGATTGATACAATTTTGAAACAAACTAGCCTCTGTCCAATTGCTTTTAGTTTTAGTAAAGCTTCGGATTCTGCCTGCTTGCCATCCTTAGTTTATGTTTACATTGCTTGACTGCGGGAGTTAATATTATATTAGAATACCAATACCAACAGTGACATTAGCAGTTGTTTAGGGAGCATCAGTAAAGGTGTTAGAATGATGATTCCATGTTGGGAGCTGCAGTTAAATATGTGCGTAGTACCATTATGAAGAAATTTTTTCTTATCAATGCATTGTTCTATCTTGTGTATAGTTGCAAACAGGGAGGGGAAGGTGTGTTGCTGGTAAACTTTGTAGAAATGAACTATGCTGCTATTGTTGTTGTAGTGAGTGTTGTAGTAGTATTGTTGTATAAGTGATCTTTGCCACAACATGTAGGATGAAATATTATTCTCAGTTGTAAAATTAAGAGGCTTTTATTTCCTCTTTTTGTCTCTTTCAATGGCTTTAATCGTTGCATTCCTCTTTGTTACACTATTTACTTTCTCATAGGTAGCAACTTGTATACATGTCCTCCCAATTTAGTACAGGTGTTTGTTACTCACTTACGGAAGCAATCTTTAAACAAGGCCAATCTACTTATGGAGTGTGCAATTAAGCTTATTTTTGTGCAGTCCTAGAATTAAAGATGTTTCCGCATGGCATCTAAACTCTACTTGCGAATTTTTTGTTATAACATTTAGTTGCATATCAGTGGTGCTTAACCATTAGCGGTGCTTAACTTTGGCATTAAAATAACTTCGTTGTGGACAAAAAAATGGCATTTTGTTCACTTGCTTTTGCTCATAAATACTGATTGTCTTTACAGGTGATTGGAGTTGATCTATTATCAAAATCGCTGTTACCTGCTATTGCTGAGCTAGCTGAGGATAGACATTGGAGAGTTAGACTTGCAATAATAGAATATGTACCTTTATTGGCAAGCCAATTGGGTCTTGGATTTTCCGATGACAAGCTTGGTGCTCTATGCATGGTTTGCCAATAACTGTAAGACACGGTTTGCCAGTTCATTTTGAAAATAAACAATAAACACATTTGATGTACAAGTAATAATCTGTTGCAGGTGTATTCCATTCGAGATGATGCTGCTAATAACTTAAAGCGCCTTGCAGAAGAATTTGGTCCTGAATGGGCAATACAACACATAATTCCGAAGGTTTGATCTTAATTCTTGATATATATATTTCTTACTTAGTTCAGCATGAATGAACCTGGCAAATATTTAGGCTGAACTTTGTTTTAAAATTATTAACCTTGTTCGCCTTTCACCCCTATCTTTTCCTAATAAAATTGGTAAAACACCAAAGAGCAATGTCCTGTGGGTGAAGTTAATGCTATCAGAGCACTCATGACTCACTTTCTTTTGTATTATCACGTTAATTAATCAATCCTTTTGCAACTCCAATATAAGCAGCTTAACCAACGAAATTGCGATGGGTGAAGCATTCAACCAGCTGAACATGTAGAAGAATGTGCACTTGACCAACCGAATATGGATTGGTTAAACCCTTTGCCAACTCTTTGAGCAACAAATGTTTTGGTTGGCTGAAACCTCAACCAACAACATGTGGCCTAAACTCTTAACCAATGGCTCTAGCTGCAGTGGCTCAAACCTTTTAGCTATGTGAATCTAGTGGATAAAAACCCTTAACAAGCTAAGTATCAAGGGGCTAGAACCCTTAGCCAACAACAACACGCACCTCAAGCAACTACAACTGTAGCGGGTTAAACCCTTCAGCAAGTGACAGCATATTATAATTGACCATCTTTAGCAACTCGATACAAGTTTTAAGCGACCTCTATTCTCGTAGGTTAAACATTTGAGCAATATCCGCTTATATGCTCTACCAACCTATGAGACGGGTTACCGAAGATTTCTGCCAGCTAGCTGTTTAAGTCGCTAAGGATTAGCTGCACAATGTCAGTACCAACAACCTAGTTGCACAAGGTCTCTAGCCTCATAGGTATAAGCAACACTAAGAAAGAGTTGCTAGGTGGTTGGTAGAAATCTCCAGCCTCCAAAATCGGTCTCTAGCAACCAAATCTGGTTTGTTGCTAGAACCCACTTTTCTTGTAGTGTGAGGATAAGATCCAAAGTATGTTTGCCAATCTCTCAGAGGAGCACTCTAAGACTGTAGAGGGTCTTCATAGACAACTTAGAGAGTCTCAGTCCCAGATTTAATGTTTAGAGTCCGCTAAACGAGGTCTGAAAGACCAAGTTAGGACTTTTATGCGGTGGCAAAAGGATCATCAACCTATGCTTAATCAGATCGAGGATTATAAGGATGCCTCTGAGCGTGCGGCTGATGAGTTACAGGCTTCACATGAGCTTGTTAGAAGGTTGCGTGATGCCATGGCAAAGCATGATGATGCTTGCCCCATGGATACTCATGCTTTGATTCTTCTAGAAAAGCAGTATAGTGAGCTTGATTCTGCCAGTTTGGACACTGAGCAGTCTCTGAGGGCTATCATCTCTGACTCGGAAGGTAGATTAGAATAGGCCTCAGATTTCTTCAATTGTCTTAGTGTTTTTCCTGTTTTCTCATGTTTGCTTTGCTCCTTTTTCAGGGAAAGCTAGAGAGCTTGAGGAGTTGAAATTGCAGTTTGATATTCTCAAGGCTGAGAAGGAAACTCTGGAGGCCAGGGTTATAGGATTCGAAGAGGAGCTGAAAGAACAGGAGGACAAGCTTCTGATGCAGCTAAGTCCTTGAACAAACAATGGAAAGCCAAGTATGATGCTCTTCTCCTCTCCATTCAGGCTCAGAAGACCCCAGAGGCTTCTCCTAAGTTTATGGCTGCTTTGCAAGAGACTGTGGCTCCTTCCAAAGATTCTGAGGCGGCTGCTTCCAGAGGTGCTCCAATCTCGGAGGCTGAAGAGCCTGAGGGTGTACCAACCTCTGAGGTCGAGGAAAGCTTGGAGCTCGGAGAGCAGGATGGGGAGGCACAGCTAGAAGTTGAGGAGCCAGAGAACGAGTGCCCTCAGAATCAAGATGCTGATACTGAAGGGCGAGGGCCATCTCCCTCCAACCTTGCAGAAGATTGACTATCTTTCTCTTTCCTTTTTCTTAAACTGACCTTACTCTTGTTAGTATGTATTTTGGTTGTCCTTGATTAACAACAAATACTTTGATTTTTTGTCTGGGCGCTCCCAAGCTTGGGGGGCAAAACACTTTGGACCCTTATTGCTGTGAATGTATGGGTGTTTGTTTTGTCACTTTCGTGCCTTTAGAGTTAGACAATGTTTTGCCTTAGACCATGTTGTCTTAGGTTGTGTGTTTTTCGACACTTTGTCCCTTAGAGGCTCAACAGTTTGTAAAGTCTTACCAAAAAAGATTTCCTTTCATCATGAAGAAGATTCCATGTTTGTTGAAGGACTCAGTGGCCACTAAGTCAGACAAGGTCATAACTGTACTACCTTGGTCATGATGACGAAATTTTCCCTAAGGTGAATATTGAGGGTTCATTCATTCTGGGATGTTTCGTGAGGGCAGCCATCCCTCAGCCTGCATCTCCAAAATGGCATCCTAAAGTGCTATTAGGGCATCCGAGTCATATGGGTAAGAGATCTGTCCATAGACTAAGGCAATGTGTAACATTGGGGGGAGTGCGCACCTCCCTCGTACCTGAAATACCCTTTCGGGGTCTTTGCCCCTTCATGTGCAGAGGCGAATGCCTATTCGTTAGATCTGGGCGTGGGTTGTATGGCTAGTACTTCGAAAATTCAAGGTAAGAGACATTCTTGTAATTTTCTGAGGGTTTCGAAAATATAGAAGGAAAGAGACTCTTCTAATATTCTGAGAGTTTCGAAAATATAGAAGGAAAGAGACATCTTCAAATTTTCTGAGAACATAGACATAATAATAACAAAAGATTTTATTAATATTCCAGAGGTTGTACATGATCATATTCAAAAGTACTTAACATTATTTCGTACATAGTATTACAAAGCTCTGAGAGACATTTCCCTGTGCGGGCTTTGAGACTTCTTGAAGGATTCAGGGGTAATAGGGCTTGAGATATCTAGCGTTCCATGGCCTCTGGAGCTCGGTTCCATTCTGCTTCAATAGTCTGTACGCCCCGTCTCCCGCCTTTTCAGTGATTTTCATGGGTCCTTCCCAGGTAGGGGCGAACTTTCCCTTCTTTCTTTGATAAAGAGGGATTTCTCTCAGGACCTGATCTCCTACGCTGAACTCTCGCAGACCAACTCTTTTGTTGTATTCTCTGGCGAGTCTTCGGTGGTAGTTTTCTATCTTCTGGAGGGCCACTTCTCGTGTTTCCTCCAGGTCATCAAGCCGTGCCAGCA
This sequence comes from Papaver nudicaule, assembly GCA_023529015.1. Taxonomy (NCBI): domain Eukaryota; kingdom Viridiplantae; phylum Streptophyta; class Magnoliopsida; order Ranunculales; family Papaveraceae; genus Papaver; species Papaver nudicaule. The sequence continues at coordinate 8,250 of JAJJMA010335231.1, forward strand.
TCAAATCTGATGTTAGGTCGTTCTCCCATGCCTCAGTTCTGGTTGTAGGTATCATAACTTCAGTTGGTATGATAGCTTCTGCCCCAAAGGTGAGATAGAATGGAGACTCTCCTGTGGCCCTTCTTTTTGTCGTTCTGTAAGCCCAGAGAACGTTGTGTAACTGTTCGCACCACCTTTTCCCATGTCCATCCAGAGTCTTTTTCAGAATATCTGCGATAGTCTTATTTGTGGCCTCAGCTTGGCCGTTACTCTCTGGATAGATGGGGGTAGACTTGTTTCATAACCTGTTGATCTCTTTCCCTCTGAACTGAGCACCGTTGTCTGTGGTTATGGCAGCAGGTATCCCAAACTGACAGATGATTTGTTCAAATATGAATTTGAATACATCCTTGTCACGTATGTTAGCTAGAGCCTTCGCCTCAACCCACTTGGTGAAGTAATCAGTCGCGACAATCAGAAATCGTCTTTTCTTTGTTCCAGTTTCCAGAGGTCCTACTATGTCTATCCCCCATTTGGCAAAAGGCCAGGGGCTAGTGACAGAATGTAGTTCCGTAGCTGGTGCATGGATTCTCTTGCCATACCTTTGACAGGCTTCACACCTTCTGGACATTTCTTTGGCGTCCACATGCATGCGTGGCCAGAAGTATCCATATGTTTTAGCTTTGATTGCTAGAGACGTCCCTCCAGAGTGGTTGCCGGCATCTCCATAATGGATAGCCTTCAGAATTTCAATTCCTTGTTCCTTGGAGAGACATCTGAGTAGCGGTCCCAGAGGAGATTGCCTGTATAGGATTCCATCTCGTAGCCTGTAGTTCTTGGACTGTGCGGCTAATTTGTGGTTGTATCCTGGTTCTCCTGGGAGTATTTTCTTCTCTAGGTATTGGTGAATCGGTATTCTCCAATCTTCTTTTGGGGGTCCATCGTCAGAGGACTGTTCTTCTCCCGTCTCAGTAGTGAATACCTTCACTTCTGGTTCTGGGCATCTGGCTCTGTCAGAGGTACTGAGGGTAGTAGAACCCTGTCTACTCTGATGCTAGCAATCTTAGGGTCATTCAACATTGATGCAATGTATGCCAGAGCATCCGCATGTCGATTGTTGTTTCTAGAGATGTGTCTGAGCACGAGACCAGGTATCTTGTTTATGTATTCCTGAGCTTTCTTGTGGTATGCTTGTAGGCATGGGTCCAGAGTTTGATATCTTCCCTCTATCTGCCTTACCACTAGCTGCGAATCACTTGTTAGCCTTACATCTCTGAGCTCCATCTCACAAATCAACCCCAGACCGTGTATGACTGCCTCATATTCTGTTATGTTGTTTGTGGTGGGAAACTCAAGTCTCAGGCTGTGTACAATTCTTCTTCCAGTGGGAGTTGTGAATACCATTCCAGTGCCTGCCCCATCAGCGTTTTTGGATCCGTCAACAAAGACTTCCCACCTGGTAGGATTTTCCGCCCTCAGAAGTTCTGAGGGGTCTTCCAGTTCATCCTCAAAACCAGGTATGTCTTCGAGTTCTTCCTCTTCTGCTAGAGGGAAGTCTGCTAAGAAGTCAGCAACAGCTTGGGCTTTGATGGCAGTTTGAGGTTGGTATTGTACTCCAAACTGTTTGATCTGAGCTCCCCACTTTGAGATCCTGTTAGGGCATTGTCCGGTCAAACCCACTAGCGTTGGTATGTCAAGCTAGTTGTCAGTTTTAGGTGTCAAAATTCAATTCTTGATTTAGCCTACTAGAGTTTAGATTTCGGAAATGGGATATAAACAGAGTAGTAGAGACCTTGAAGACGAAGACTGTGAAGACAAAGAAGACATCAATTATTCTTCATCGACAAAAGGTTAGTAGGAGTTATGACTTTATGGATATTCTTCTATTTCTACTTTCTCTATTCTTTCGAAATATAGTCGACTACTTTAGTAGTAATGTAGCGATTGAGATCGTGTTCTTGTGTAACATGGCTTTATGTCATGACCAGTGTTTGATCCCACGAATACTGTGAATCAAGAACATATGAGATAGATTCGACGCCATGTGTCCATTACAATGGTTTGCTTGCAAACTGTTATATTGGATATGGATGAATCTAAGGAGTACTCTTGAGCAAAGAGTCCATGGATCATAGCTGAGGACATTCTCATGTCTAAGTTCTGGCTCAGCCCAGTTCTTCCAGCGGATTCAGTATTTGACCTAAATTTGACTTGGACGGTACCCGAACCGGTTTCGCGTATCTGGACCAGAAATCTCCTGTGTCGCATTAGTACACGTACTAGTACGTGAACCTGACGCAGAGAAGTTTCTGGAAAGTCAAATTGCGTGAATATCTTTTAGAATTTCACTCTGAGTCAAATTCCAACTCCTTTATCTCTTAGATGGACTTGTGTGAAACATAAATACCTTTTGTGTTCCATCTAACGATCCTCAATGAGTCAATAAGATAAGATTATCTCTGGTCTGTTGGATTCCTATCTTGAAGTGTTTTAGAGCCAACAAAACACTTGGCAGATAAATCTAAAAAGGAATTTCAATTGAGATTAATCTGTATTACTTGGTTGGCAAGTTTAGGGTTTCCTTAACTTGTGGGACAAGTAATTGATTGCTTAATTCCAAAGCAACCTATCTTATTGAGTGCTATAAATAGAGGTGTCTAAGGACAAATACCGCAAGCATCAAGCACACGTGAAGGTCCTCAGGGAAGTAGCGTAAACTCTTTTCACTTCGGTGAAAGCTTGTTGTGGTATAGTCATCCTCTATAGGTTGCAGCTCCTCTGGGAACTCCCTACGACTATC
>JAJJMA010335252.1:0-23943 GCA_023529015.1 Papaver nudicaule
CTGGACACATGCCCATACGTAATTTCATCTACAAACGGTGTCTTTTTTGCCTCTAATATCGCCTTCTTTAATTTATCGTCTTTTGGCTGACCTGTAACTTCTTCTATCTTCTTCTCCATACGACGCAACCTCTTTGCAACATATTCTTGATAATCATCTAATTTTCCCGAGTCGGCGTAACTTTCCTCGCCGTGATTAGATTTCCCAGTCCTCTTGCTTCTTTCTTCTTTTTTCACTGTGGACGCCGCCACCTCTGGTCTTGTAGATCTGGTCTTCTGGGCTTTGTGCACTGTATAGGTTGAGCGACTCTTGCTACGACTTTCCATTAACTGCTTATGCTGCTGTGCCAACTGTAAGTTGCTCTGAAGGATAATGTCCATCTGCCTTTGCATCTGCAACTGCATCTGAGCTTGATTTATGGTGCTTTGTTCAAAGAACTTCTTTAGCAATTCTTCGCTAGTACTGGTGGATTTTCCTTCTGACACTGCTATTGGCGCCGTTCTTGATGCTCCAACAGCTGCTACCATTATGCTGCTACCTCCTACCTCTTTTGAAGTGTTACCAGCTGCTCCTGAGGGTAGCCCATTAGAGTTGAGATTGCCACCTACTACTCTTGATAATCCTTCAACCGCATGAGATGTCTCGCCGGGAATCGCTGTTTCTTTGGTGGTGCCGTCATCCACTGCTTTTCCTTTACTTTGTGCTGGAACTTCTTCTTCCTCATCCTCTTCTGGTATCCCATCCAAGTGTGTTATGTCTTGTATTATAACAGTATCCCTAGCCGTTGTCTGCTGCTGAGGTACTGTTGTCTGCATTGCTGTTGTTTGCTGTGGAAGTACTGCTGTCTGCATTGTTGCTGTTTGTTGTTGTTCTGATGTCGGCGCCATTGGATGTTGTTGCTGATTCATCGGCTGTGGCGTTGTTGGTTGTTGTTGCTGGGACACTGACTGTGGTGTTGCTGTCTGCTGACTTGTATTGCCGCTCAAGAAAAAATCATGCGCAAAACCTAGCGGTGGTACCGCTGAACTCCTCAAGTTGTGTCGATTAGGAAGGGGCACAGACTGAGCGGGTATGGAAAATTTCGGAGCTTTGCTTATTGATGCCATACCTCCTTTCCGCTTAGTCGCCATTTGGTATCCTGTGTAGAAAACAACAAAAGCACTTCCTGACAGTATTAAGCTACCTTGACTGTTAGCAAATGCCAAATTCGTTAGTGGAGGTGGTTGAGCAGTTTCTGATAAAGTAAGAAACAAACAAAATAGCTCAGAATTACAGCAGCGACAATTGCAGAGCATGACCTAATCTTGTCGGCAGTTGAAAGAAAAACCCTAGATTTTGAAATCCTAAAAACACCAAAGTTTGCTAACCATATTCATATCAAAGATCAAAATCTGTACGGTATTGGAATTTTATTAATGACTTTTCATAACACTCTAATCCAAAAATCACACCATGACATGTAGAATAAGAAACATCTACTAAGAATCATGTTCCACATAGTAATCTATCATCATCTTAGATTTCTAATGACGTACATGGACTTATCACACAAGCAAGAGTTTCATAATCGTCTAAACAAGAAATCCTTATTACGTGTTCCCACATAACAGAGAAAGAAAAGGGTTGAAATTCTAACTCTTGAACCATCACTTTTGAGTTAAGAAGAAAAAATCATGTTATGCCCTTATAAATGAGAAGAACCGCCTTTAAGCATATCTAAAACACACTAAAAAACCCAATACGCCTTAACAGACGATTTTTCCATGGTTTTGTGAAGATTAACAGCAGCAATACTTTCACAGACTTCTATTAAAAGGAAGATTCTAATAAGCTTACAAGCATATTTATGGTTAAACAACCACCAGCAGCATAAGTGATGTTAAGACACCACTAATCATGTTAAAAACATTCAATATCTCCTAACATAGGAGCCTTTTAAGGTTCAGCCTCCCTAAACAACAATAAACATACTTATGACTTCTATAAATGGAGAGTTTGAGCAACTATCAAACATAGCAGCATAACCCATACTTAAAAACCTCATTACTACACAAAATAACTTAAGTTCCATGAAAACAAGAAGAAATTTTTTGAAAAACACAGGTTCAGACCTCTTCTAGCGCCAAAATGTAGTTGGTAAAATCCCCATAGTAGAGATTTTACCAATACACCCCTATTATCAGTTCATAAACACTATATAACAAGCATACTTAGAGTAAAACATCACAAGCAAGTATGCATACAAGATGACATAAGCATGGAGTACAAAGATTCATATACAATGTAATGAACAGTATTTAAGATAACAAACCAGCACAAATATGTATAGATTAATATCAAACTTCCTTGCATCTCACCTTGCAAAGGATCTCTCTACAGCACACACAAGATCTCACTATCAACTTGGGCTATGGAGAGTAAGGAATCTACTTCCTCTCTACAGAGCAAACCCTAGCAATCACTTTTCCAACCCCCCTCTCAGTTGATGCACTCGGCCTTATATAGGCGCTTACAATAATGGAATACAGCTAATACATACAAAAGAATCTGACACTATTTGTCCTCTTTCTCACCGCCTTACCGCCGTGCTCCTTCAACGTCCCAGCGCCTTCTCTTTACAACTTCAGCGTCCTTCCATCGTATTGGATAAGATCGATGACTCAGATTCCACTGAGTCAACCATTCAACCTGACAATTCGACCGTTCTGCTCAGCATTGAATGCTCAACCAACTACTTCAGCTTTTGTCGAGACTTTACCGCTGGTGCGATTCTGGAGTATACCGCTATTCCAAATATTTCTTCAGCGTCCTTTCGTTGTAAATGATCACCGCTGATAGATGCCGCTGTCACCATACCTTCTCTCTTATGGATGCCCTCCTTAATACAAATCTTTCCTAAGTTCTTATAAATTGGCCTAGGGCATTTTCTACACCTACAACGTAACTTAGACTTACGTCTGAATGTTCTTCAGATCCGCGCCGTAAGTCTAGAATTTGGGGATTTTTCTGTCCGTACATCAAGTTACGGCTATGTCCGGCGCGATGTTACCAGCCGTAAGTCTGTGCATGGGAATATTCAATGCCCATACTTACGGCTTTAATGTTTTACTTACGGCCCATAAGCTTTCGAGGACCAATTTTTTGAGCCATACTTACGTCTTAAATATTTTAACCTTAGTGGCCGTAAGTCAGGTTACGGCTACGTAATACAAAATATTATGAGCCGTAACTATTCCTGTCTGACTCCTGTCTGTTAGTATTATTTTGAGTTTTACTTACGGCTTGTTATGAAAGTATCGGTTATAGTCGTAACTGGACTTACGTCTTATGTTATCAGACGTAAGTTTGCAATGGTGACTAATTTAATACTTTTCTTTTATGTTGTGTAGGTTGTGCCACTAATTGTTCCCATCAATAATCAACCACCGGCTACTCGTGTTTGGCATGACACTACCGCTCACTATGCACCTTATGTCCGAACAATTGTAAGCGCACCATCTTATGTATATGAATGCGTGTTTTTTAAATATTATTTAAAACGTTTTAGATATCTAATTATTGGGTTTAATGTAGACATGGCCGGACAAGGAACAAGCCGTCAAATGGGCTATAGAACATGCTAAAAAGAAGATGTGCATGATAGTCAAAGGAAGTAATGTGACCTATAACCGTTTCAATTGTTGTGCGAGTGTAGTGGAGTGTATAAGAGTCATGCAAAGAAAGGCACCATGCGGAAGCTTTTGAAGATTAATAGGAAGACCCCAAAAACCTTTACAAAGAAAACGAATTGCCCTTTTAGACTCCAATTTGCTCTAAACAAGGAAAGTGGGAGATGGTTTTTGAAGACGGTGATAAGCGGTTGTCACAACCACGATCCTCCCGAGAGTTTTTATAGACATGATTTAGCTACAAGGTTAACTCTCGATGAAAGAATTTTGGTGGAAGGGATGTACGAAAGAAATGTAGCTCCTCGTGATATTCTTGGCAACCTCCAACATGTAAACCCGGAAAATTGTTCGAATTTGAGAACAATTTACAACGCCACCTCTAAAGCAAAGATAATCAAATGGCAAGGTAGTCCGATCTTCAACAAAAACTTTTTGAAGCTTTGGAAGACAAATTCACTTGTTACTTCGAGGAGGACGCGGACCACAAAGTGACCCACATGTTTGTTGCTCATCCGGAATTCATAAAATTGGCGCGGTGCAATCACCAAGTTCTATTGTTAGATTGTACTTATAAAACCAATAAGTATTGTCTACCTCTTTTGCATTTTGTTGGTCAAACTTCTACAAAACAACCTTTTACCATCGGCGTTTGTTATATGATGGACGAGACCGAGGAAAGCTATGTTTGGGCATTGCAACAATTGAAGTATATATACCATGTAGATCATTATCCGGGTGTCATCATTACCGACAAAGAGCAAGCCTTAATGAATGCGATCAATAGTGTTTTTCCGGATGCTCACAACATGCTTTGCACTTTTCACGCATGGAATAGCGTACAAGTAAAGTGCAAGCCTCTTATCACACCAACAATGAAAGAAGAGTACATCAAAGCTAAGAAACTACCGGAAGCGAAAATGAAAGAAAGGTTAGAGGAGTTGAAAAAATTGGAAGAGTTCAACAAAGATGAATGGGCAAAACTCTTGGTACAATGGGATGATATAGTTTGGGCACTCACAATCAAGGAATATGAAGAGAAGGCAAGTGAGATGTTGAGCTATTGGAGTCGTATCCCCGAAGTTAAAAGGTACTTGGAGGAGGAATGGTTTGTCCCTCATAGGCATCGGTTTGTCGCGGCTTTCACCAATCAACGCAAGCACTACAAGAACCAAGCAACAAGTTCCGTGGAGTCCTGTCACGGCCGGTTCAAAAAAAATCTTTTAAATGGAGATGGTGGATTTGTTAAGGTTTACAATGTAATGACAAGGTATTTTAAAGCTTTGCTAGATACGATTAAGGGAGCTTTTGAACATAATCGAATGAATATGCACACCAAGTACATTAACGAACCTTGTCTCGAAGGAATCACCCATTTTGTGTCCCATTGGGCTATTGAGGAAGTCATGAAGGAACGAGAGAAATTTCGTAATGGTGAATTCGACCCCAATGTGTGTATTTGTCCCAACATGTCATCCATGGGACTCCCATGTTGCCATAGATTTGCAACTTTCACGGATGGTGTGGTCCCAATTGGCGAGATCGATCCATTTTGGAGGCAACTTTCATTCCAAGCACAAGTCTTCGACGACGATTTTGGGGGAGAGTTTAATGAGACATATGAATATGAAGCAACGAGGGAGTATTGGAAGGACATGAATGTGGGACAAAGGCAATCTTGGTGCGCACGGTATCAAAAATGGGATCATGCACACACTAGATGTGATCTTTTTGAACCGGATAAAAAGAAGGATGGTAGGGGTAGGCCTAACACCAAGGTTACAAAGAGAGTTGCTCGTGCGAATGCAAGAGAGAGAAATATTGCGTCAAAGACAAGAGACCCCTCGGGCTTTGAGTTGATGAAGCAACGAGAGAGTGAAGACTTCGAGATGATGAAGAACTTGGAGGAGGTAAAAGGTTTAGACGACATGGAATGCACCCTTCAAGCATTTGTCAACAAAAACAAAGTAAACGACCTCCAACGGGAAAAGCTTCAACAAGTCGTCAACCCAATGTGAAGGAGATTCCAACGGTTGCCACTCCAACAAAAGGGAATGTGAAGGATAAAGATGTGATGGGCAAAGGCAAGGGTGTGGCAACATCCCCCGAACAAACAATAGTAAGGCTACCAATCAAAGTTTTTAAGAGGAGAAGCACCCCGGTAGTGAAGAAGAGGAGCACCCCGGATGTGGTTGTTGAAGAGCTTGACAATAGGAGGGTTTTTAAGCATGGGAAGGAGGTACGTCGCGAACCTTGTGGTAACTTTAGAACCCCTTTGGATGAACATGGAAACATTCATAGGCCTTACCACATGATTTATTATGAGTGGATGGAGCAACTTCCATCTATAATTCATGACTACATAATCTCCGTGGAAGATGTAGAGGGCGATGGAAATTGTGGTTACCATGTTACATCGGAACAACTAGGACCCTTTCCCGCGGTGAACCAACCCACCTATGTTAGGATGTTGTTGTATGCAAGATTAAATAGAGAGCTGGATGTTTACTACTATTTGTTGTCGGGTCCCGGGGACGACAATGATAGACTAGAGGCAATGAATAGGAGACTCATCGGGGAAGGTGATCTTATGTCAAGGGGAAATTGGATGGCATTTCCGGAATGCGGGCACTTGATTGCCGATGAATTCAAATGCGTTGTTCACTACTTCTCCCGTGGTGGTAATAACACGTACACTCCCCTCTATGCGAGGTATAGTCAAGAACATGGAGATCTTGGCAAGCCTCGCCGTCTTGTGATTGCACAAATTGGAGGATGTCATTTCATAGGGCTTAAGTTAGAAGATGGTTGCCCATTACCACCGTTGTCCCCTACAACGTTGAACAAAGAGATAGCTAGGGAATGGTGTGGACAATACGAGACAGAAATGAACACTTGGGATGCAATAAAAGTGTCGCAAAGAGCCCAACAACCACAAGAACCGTTGAGAGATTTGGATGAAGAGGAAAAAGAAGCTTGAAGATGTTGGTGATACATGTTTTTTGTTAGTGATACGTGTTTTTTGTTGTGTTTTTTGTTGTTTTTTTTGTTGAAACATGATGATGAATGTATTTTGGATTATTTTGGCAAACACTTCACTTTCTGGAGTTATGTTTTATGAAATTCCACTTACTTACGGCTTAAACCCAGATGATTTCAGTAGCCGTAACTTGACTTACGTCTGGGAAAGTGTAGTCGTAACTTTACTTACGGCTGGTACCAGGGTAATTTCAGTAGCCGTAAGTACTCCTGTAACTATAAAAAAAATACTAATTTTCAACATACATAGATGCCTTACATATTATTTTTTACCACATAGATGCCTTACATATTGATTTTTACCACCATCACGACTTACTTATATCAAGTCACCATTGCTACCGTTAAGTTTCACAAAAAACTTCCTACATTGCCTATAATGAGCTTCATATTTGAACTCCTTTTTGTGCCATCGAGTCCATTCCCTTAGAGCCCTCTTGACAATGTCTTCATCGGTTTCACCCTCAAAACGGCAACATCGGTTGATGAATGCCACTAGTTTCATGAATTCACGAACCCGTCTTTGAATTTTAGACCATCGCAGCATCAGCACAACCCTTTTGCGCGTCATCGGATTTTTGGTTTCTGTCCAAAAATCCGGTGTAATGTCCCACCAGGTTTCAGGAGGCAAGCCCCACTCCAAGTTTCCCTAAGCCTTAAATTGCTCTTTCGTCGGATAGTGAATGACATAGTTTGCGCAAAGACAAGCATCTTCCTTCTGTGTAAACTTTGAACCAGCAACAGTTCGGTGAGCCATTATTTCAGTTGGTGCAACCACGGCACTTGAGTCTGGTTCTCTGAAGCGCAAAATATGGCAGAGAAATGTGAGAAAATTGGTTGTCAGTGTAACTTACGGCTACTAAGCCAAATAGATATACAGCCGTAACTGGACTTACGGCTGCTAAGTTTGTACTTACGGCCTGTAACCTTGCGACAAAAAAAATTTGATCTACAGAAACCTACGGCTAGTAACTAAAGTATCGAAATGAGCCGTAACTAACTTACGGCTAGTAAACTGAACTTACGGCTTGGATCTGAAGCTTTAATGGCTTACCTAACAAACTACTTACGGCTAGCTGTTCTTCAGATGCGAGACGTAAAGAGGACTTACGGCTCTAATAGCCAGCCGTAAGTAGTTCTGGAACTCGTTTTTCGATTTTCATGGAGTGAATCTTACCTAGTTTTAGCACCAAAATCAATAACAAATGTGGGGGTTTGGATGCTTACCTTTGTTGCTCCATTGTTGCATCAGTTTTGGTTCCATCCATGATCAAAAACTCGAAAAATGAGAAATGTGGAAGAGGAAATGGGGAAGAAAAGAGAGGTAAGAGAGGAGAAGAGAGGGGAGAAATTTTGATGTTTTGATTTTTTTTGTGTGGGATATAAGTATTTATGTTTGTAATTAGGGTGGGGTAAATTTGGGTAAGAATTAGTATAAGGTTAACTTAGTCATTTCACGATTTTTTGACACCCCCTTATAATTCGGCTGGACATTTGAAGTAAATAGTGAGAGGGCTTCAAAAAATTTCAAAAAACTGAAGCCCCAGAATCAGCTTTCATTTTTATGGGGCTCGATGTAGATAGGGACTAGGGTAGTTAAAGTAGTACCGGATGTATATTAGCGAGAGTCAAATTAGTTAAAAAGTTAGGAAACAATTTATGTCGTTCTGTTTCGCTTCGAAAATAGGAAAAAATGTCGGCACAAACGAGGGGCTGATTTGGTGTAACCCTCACTCAATGGTCCCATGTCTTAACCGCAGAGATGAAAGATTTATTAACGGTCAACATTAAATGGAAGTAGTTTGATAATATTTTTGTCATTTGGTGCCAAGTGATATAAAATATTAATACATGATCATGGATAATGTCAATACGTGATTGAAATTGGGATTAACTAATGCTATTTTCTTTCTGTTTGATATTTCAATTTTAGAATCTGGTATAATGTCATCATCAAATATTATTTTGTGTCTGTATGATATAAACGATTATTATTTTCATTATTTATTGGTGACTAAGATACAAAATTTTACCATGGGACATTCATGAGGGTTGCAAGGGTGGAACTAGGATTCAAATTAAGAAGAGGGTGCAGAACAAAAACTCACTATGTGGAGATAAAATGTGAAATATACCGAAGAGAATTATGGATTTCAGGGGATAACTCGGAAGGAAGAATTGAAGGTATAGCAACTATATGCTGGATGATTTGAAAGGAAAGATGTTCTAGGATCTTCCAACTAAAATCACAAACCAGCATAAGCCTTGCGACTGCAATACAAAAACATAGTATTAACTATTGAAACATTACTGAAGAGTATTCAGTTCCTAATGACAGAAATATCCCTAAGCGGGTTAAGATCAGTTGCATCCCACCAACTGACACCCAGCTGAAGATTAATTTTGATGCCTCCTGGAAATCTTTTAACAAAAATTCAGGTTATGGATTAATTTGTCGTAATTATGCAGGGTCAGCTACCAGTGCAAGAGCTGGAAATTACCTTGCCTCCACAGCCGAAGAGGCAGAAGCTTTAGCTCTTCTAGAAGCCGCAAGATGGATAGCGAGTATGGATTTTAAAGATTGCTGGTTAGAGGGGGACTGCAAGAGGGTTATTACTTTTGCACAAGGAAACTCAAGCCAGATTCATTGGAGGAATCAAGCAATCGTGAAAGAAGCTCTCACTATTCTACAGACTTGCTCAACTTTTTTGGGTTTTCGTTTTAAGCACAGGGACGCCAATAAAGTTGCAGATGTCCTAGCAAATAAAAGCAAGAAATCAGGATATCCACATTCAACAATGGAATATGATGCCGACTTTCCTTTTGCCATCCCTTTTTGTGGACAAATGCAATGTTTCTTCGGATACTTACCTTAGATCGTCACCTATTTCAAATTCTAGTCAATTTCCTTTTCAGCATTTAGTTTCCAGGGACTCTAGTTACTTGTATGTGCCTGCTGCGACTGACACTGACAATGACTTAACTCCACTTTGTAATCGTTTTCTTTGTTATAATATATGGTCTTATTCGCAAAAATAATAATAATTGCATATAAAACATTCTAAGAGCTACTCGTCAAGGGAGGCAATTGCAACTACTCTTCCTCAGTTCTAATGGTGGAACTAGAAACATTGAATACTCCTGGCATGGAAAGTTTATAACCCGGATTTAAACCTGGCAACAACTTATAAAATCTGGGTTCAGTAGACTTAAGTGAAGAAGCTTAGTGTAGCTCTACCTCTGCTCAGCTCCCTTCGCCACCAAAATGTTGGAGAAAAAATCATAAAATACAAACGTAATTTTATTTGAGTCAGATTTTATGCACTTTTTCTATAGAGTAATTTCGTGACAATTCAAGTTTCAACCTCTGTTTAGCCATTGGCACTAAAAAATTATTGGACGATGATACATAATGAATTCGTTTAACTATTTAACTTTGTGTACAAATGAATTCGTTTTACTTGGTGGAGTAATGCAATGCAACACATAATCACTTAGCATACACGTGCTAAATCACACGACTGATACTCTATTCTAGAGTAATTTCTTTTCCCATTTCTTTCTCCAACAAATTTCAGACCGAAAAACAGAAGACTTTCTTTATTTCTTTCCTTTTTCTTTCTGTTTCAAAACTTCCCACACAAAATTCACAATTTCTTTACACCAAAATCCCTCCCTCTCTCTCAAGTTGCCATTAAAGAATCCTTCAAGATTCATTCACTTCTCTCCCCTCTCCCTCTCTCTATTATAAGTCCACACTTCAGAAGAAGAAGAAGAAAAAGTCTGTTCAGATTCTACTAATACATCAATTCTTGATTTCTAGTAGTAAAGAATTTAAGAATCTTGAATTCAACCGAAGCTCTAGTATACAAGATCAGGATCTTGGATTCTCATTTCTTGCTGGACTGAGTGAATGCGAACAAGTTCAAGAGAGCTGCTGCAGCTAAACTAGCGTGAAATTTCGGTGAGTTAATTCAAGTCTTTTTGATCTTCATTTCTTGAATCAATGAAATGTTAATGTTACACTTGTTTCTTGAGATTTTGAACAATGTAGTTTGATTTGATCTTCTAGAATCTGTGTTTAGTTCAAAGCATTATTCAATTTTAATCTAGTTTGATTTGATTTCAGTAATCTGATCTTGTTATGTTGAATGTTTAAGGATTTAGTTTGTTTCAAGAAACTGAAAAGAGTTTTTCAATTCTTGTTTTTGTGTGTGTGAATAGGGAAAGAATTGTTGTGAGATCTGAACTATGTGGATTAGTAGTTGATTGTGAACAGAAATGGAAGAGAGGAGACCGTCATCGTTACGTCCAAGTGGGGGTATTAAACAGACATTATCAGGAAAATCAACGCCTAGAGGTTCACCGTCGTTTCGGAGACTACATTCGAGTCGAACACCAAGAAGAGGTGACGGTAGAGGTGAACGTTTTCAGTGGTTTAGAAGTAATAGATTGTTGTTTTGGTTATTGTTGATTACACTCTGGGCGTATCTAGGGTTTTATGTACAATCTAAATGGGCTCATGCTGATAATAATGATGGTCAAAATGACTTGATTGGGTATAGAAGTAAGCCAAGCACGACGACTACTGGTAGTAATGCAGATACAGATCAGAATTTGCAACCACCAGCATTAGTCAAGAATGAGAAATTTGTAGTGGTTTCTGACCAGAATTCTACGGATGGGGGAAGCAAGAATGAGACGAAGGTCAATGGTGTAAGTCTGGCACCACCAAAACCAAGTGGGACTGTGGTGCATAAAAACTCTCCCAGGAATCCGAGGAAAGTCAAGAAAACTGCTTTATCACGTAGATTGCGAAGTAAGAAAAGCAAGAAAGAAAAGACTGCTGATGAGGGTGAGAGCAGTAATTTGGTGGAGCAGGAAGAGGAGATTCCTAAAAGAAATACTTCGTATGGGTTGCTTGTTGGTCCTTTCGGTACAACCGAGGACAAAATTTTGGAATGGAGTGCCGAGAAGAGATCTGGCACCTGCAACAGGAAGGGCGAATTCGCGCGTATAGTTTGGTCTAGAAAATTTGTGTTGGTATTCCACGAGCTTTCAATGACGGGAGCCCCACTTTCAATGATGGAACTGGCATCGGAGCTTTTGAGTTGTGGCGCTACAGTGTCTGCTGTAGTACTTAGCAGAAGAGGTGGATTAATGGGCGAACTTAACAGGAGAAGGATCAAAGTGGTCGAGGACAAGACTGTTCTCAGCTACAAGACTGCCATGAAAGCTGATCTTGTCATTGCGGGATCTGCTGTCTGTTCTGACTGGATTGGTAAGTATTTAAAATAAGTATTGTGAATATAAATTCATCTTTTGACCTTTGAAAGATGCCTTTGTATATATATATATATGCACATTGCCTCAAATGTTCATAGTCATCCTTGATTCTTGATGTCACCAAATGCGTGTACGGTTACTCATCAGTGTAATTGTATTATCATCATTATGGTTACTCCATCAGTCGTACTAGACAGTCCTTTTTTAGTCGAGTATCATGAAAACGATCAATGCCTAAGAATACTTGTCGAAGTCTATCTTATAGTTGATTTTCTGTATTTATAGTTAATTTCAAATTTACATTATCTTTCGCCTATCTTATGTAAATATGAGTTTGAAATGGTGATCGAGTCAGAGTAGCACATATAGTTGCTAAAGATTGCACACTCTTTACTCTCCTCCATTATTTAACTGATTGGACACATTTTTTCTTTGTACTGTCAGTTTTCACTCATTATCTGGCACTGATGGGAATAGCTGCTTCTGCCTTTTGTGAATCACTAGAATAACCCAGATGGGATAAGAATATCCTGTCTTTTAATGTCTGAATAGGTAAACGATTAGTATAATTTTCCGCTTTAAGGGGCAATAGGCTAACAAAAGTCGATTTTTGTTTCAGAGAAATATCTTGAACACAATAAAGCTGGTTCTAATCAGATTGCTTGGTGGATTATGGAGAACCGGAAGGAGTACTTCGATCGAGCAAAACCCATGCTTAATCGAGTAAAGTTGTTGATATATCTTTCTGAAACACAGTCTAAACAATGGTCAGCCTGGTGTGAAGAGGAAGGAATAAAGCTAAATTCCCCGCCTGCTCTAATGCCGTTATCGGTTAATGACGAATTGGCTTTTGTAGCAGGAATCCCTTGTTCCTTAAATACCCCCTCATTCTCTGTTGAGGCTATGTTGGAAAGAAGGCGTGCTTTGCGAGATGCAGTTAGAAAGGAAATGGGATTAACCGACAAAGACATGCTTGTGATTTCTTTGAGCAGTATTAACCCTGGAAAGGGTCAGCTGTTTCTTCTCGAATCAGCACGTTTGACCATTGATGAGGAAAATGGTTTAGTGAGAGAAGGAAATGTATCTGACAATCAGCATTCAAGAGTTTTGTTTCAAAATGTGCACCTTCGTGGATCTCCAGATGAGCATTTATCTGGTAATCAGGAAAAGAAAGAACTAACGCTTAAAGTCTTAATTGGTTCTGTCGGATCCAAGAGTAATAAAGTTCCTTACGTAAAAGGACTTCTCAGATTTTTATCACAACACCCATTGTTGTCGAAGTTAGTCTTATGGACTCCATCAACTACACGTGTAGCCTCACTCTACTCTGCAGCAGATGCTTATGTTATAAATGCTCAGGTGAATAGTCTGGTTACTTTCTTATTTTCGTAGATAACTGCAAATATATCTAGTTGAAATGATGGATGAAATAGTTACTCAAGGTTTTGCTCTTAATATAAAACTGTTTATTCCTGTACAGGGTGTTGGGGAAACATTTGGGAGAGTGACAATTGAAGCAATGGCATTTGGTCTTCCGGTAATCAGAATCATGCTACCTTTTCATTTACTGTTTCTCTTTTGCTAGTTTTAAAATGGATCAATCGGAGCATGTCCGTGGTTGTATATTTACATGGCAAGACTCATCATGGAAGTGCCAGCCTTGTAAAACCTAAGCCCTCGTAAAAAAACTAATCCAGTCTAGAATGTATTGCAACATAATTGAGTTCTGTTCCCTGTGACTTGTCAAGATGATCTCAATACATGATGTTTGATTCCGTAGAGACAGATTATGGATCCTAAGAATGATGTTTTCCATTGGTGCATTGTTTAATTTAACCAGCTTCAACTAATTAACGCTTTTAATTTCGCAGGTGCTTGGGACTGAAGCAGGAGGAACATTAGAGATAGTGGAGCACAATATAACAGGTCTTCTTCATCCAGTCGGTCGTCCAGGAACTAAAGTTCTAGCAAATAATCTCTTGTATTTGCTAAACAATCCGTCCGAAAGGGAGAAGATGGGAATGAGAGGAAAAAGCAAAGTAGAGAGAATGTACTTGAAAACACAGATGTATGAGAAATTCGCCTTTGTCCTGTTTAAGTGCATGAGGCTCAAATAAGAACATTATCCAATTTCACTTCCACCTGTTTAGGAATACCAAAGATTCTTTAGGAGTTAGCAAAATGATTTTTTTTTTCTCTATTAGGCAACTTGCATAAATCTGTTCCTGCAACAGGGGTTGAGATTTTCTGTCTACTGTCAAAAGTTGTGGTCATGTGAGATTTTGAAAAGAGTTTACTAATATAGGCGATAATTCAATGTAGTACAGTGTTTTTGATGTCAAGACACTAACCACACTTTCAAATAAGCACTATAATTTTAGGTCACCATTGTGAGTGAGCCTACAATGAGAGACAGCAGAGATGTTGCAATCCTAGGCTACTCCAGAGTCTCCAGACTGACTTGAAAAGAGAATTTGAACCTTTTTTTTTTATAGATCTGAGTATAACACTATTCGACACATCAACTAACAAAACCACACTACTATAATCTAGACCCACTAACCACACTTCATTAAGAGACCTTACTTCATTCACAAATTTCAGGTGTGCTGAATCATTCAGGGTAAAAACGCTTCATCAGTGGCACACTTTGTAAGTGGATTTAATTGATAGACGCGGAATAAAACTGGCTAAAAATTCTGTACAAAGATGAGAAACCAAAAATCTACACATGCCTTCCCTTGGAGCATGCTCCCCCCATCTAAAGAAGAAAACCCGTAGGCCTTTTTTTGCTGCAGGTCAGCCAAAGATAACTGCTTTCTGCCTCCAACTGCAGACCTTAATAGTCAGCTGAACAATATGCCAAATCTATACATACGCAAAAATATCTTGGCGCCAAATTGTCCGATTACTACCTGAAGTAGCTTTTGCTGAATCTTATGCCATGTGATCGTCTGAGCAATCTGTTAACTTCTATTCATCGTCGTCTGTCAATTCCTTCTCAGATGAGGCTTTCATTGCCTCAGCAATCATAAGAGCAGCAGAAGCCTTGTGAATTGCAAGATCCGCCCGGTAAAGTAATCTCTGAGCTTTTTCACGTTTTAGCTTAGCCATATTTGATGCATGTTTTGCTGCCCCTGAAGCATCTCGTAACCTAAA
This sequence comes from Papaver nudicaule, assembly GCA_023529015.1. Lineage (NCBI taxonomy): Eukaryota > Viridiplantae > Streptophyta > Magnoliopsida > Ranunculales > Papaveraceae > Papaver > Papaver nudicaule. Next base: position 15,150 of record JAJJMA010335252.1, read on the forward strand.
CTCATCAACATCAGAATCATCCAATTGTTCAACTTTGACCCTTTGGAATCCATTCGATTGGTTGTAGTACTGTCTCCGGTTATTAGGCCATTCTGATAAACCCATATTCCACTGAGACATTCCATTTCTTTTTGATGTTCTCTGATTATACGACATCGTCATCATGTGTGAATCCCTTGGAGATGAAAATGTCCTCATCCTTTGGGATTTGTTTGGATGAATAGTCTGATGATGACTCCTCTCAGACCCATCACTGCTCATCGATAGGTACCCACTGACAACGGCATCTCGTGGTGACATGGTCCTCGTGGATGTTTGCAGCCAAGAAGAAGCATCTGAATAATCATAGTTCTGACCAAAAAGAACGCCCCTCTCTTCATACCCATTATATCTTCTACCTGATGCAGCAAAGTGTGTAAAAAGAACTTATTAGTTATCAACAAAGAAAGGCTATTAAATAACTGTTACCAAGAGTCTGTTATTCTACACACATAGTGTCATTTTGGATATATCTCTTGTCTCATACATGCATAGACTAATATAGCAGAGTGGAGAAGATATATGAAAATTACCAATAATCTGAAGCTCATCCTGATCTTTAGGATCTCTAGGATAAATGTAATTGTTTCCACCAGCCGAAAGCTTCCTGTGTGACTTTTGTTTAGAGAACTTGTTGGCGCGCTCTAAACCACGTGGTCTTAAACAGAAAGCAAACATTGCTGGCTTCTCCTGAATACCCTTCATGTTGCAACCATTTGAAAAGTTATCCCTTTCCCACTCTGTCAATTGCCGCTGGTACCTTTCATATAATGGAGGCTGAAAAGCAAACGAAGAATAAAAAACTGAGAAGCTGTGGTAGCAAGAGATGGTTTAGAAAGATCAACAGTGAACTACAAGATCATAAATGCCCCCAGAATATGCAAAAAGAAAAGAAGGGTGGGGTGAACTTGAGTAGGCACGTCAATAATTACCTGCAATTGCCGGAGCAAAGGCCATCTTCTCCTCCGCCTCTTCAGTTGCCAATGGTTAAAAATGATTTCAATCGCGTCAAATGGTCCAATGTCCGCAATGATCTCGTCTATTTCATCAAGTGTGAAGTCGATTCTTTTATCAGCAAATGCAACTCTCTCAAATATGTCCATCGTCCTCTCGAATAAGTCCACAGAAATCTCTGACCGACTATTTCCACCGACATCCAAAGAACTTTGGTATCTTGACAACCACTCCTCATCATCAGTATCCATGTCATACATGTAACGTGAAGGATTTAAAGCCATCTCAGCATCAGATTCAAGCTGCCTATAATACTTCGAAGTGCGAACAAATGGTTCAGCTGCAGCAACAATTTCACTCTCCTCAAGCAGGCGAACCCCTGGTATAGGAATGCTTTTGACCAAAGCAGCCCTATTGTTCCGATTGTAGCACTCTTCATGCATTTCCTTAAAGCGGGCCCACTGGCTCCTATCAGGAAACTCCAAAGTCCAATCTTTTCCTCCTTTCCACATCATAGCATGTGTGTGGCGGTTTGTTGAACCAGCCTGCAAAATTTGATATGGCTTGTGTGAATACTTCATAACCCCTGCAAGTTTTACAAGGAGTTGCCAGTCCTTATCATCAACAAACTCTAGCACTACCCGGGACCCGCATTCTCTCCGCCCTCTATCATTCTCTGTAATCAAGACATTGGCATCGCATGAGAAGTAATCTGGCTGTCTTTGTGGGCTTCTGGAACCACCGGATATCATTTTCTCATTCTCATCCCTCATTTTCTTGTGAGGTCGCCCCCTGCGGAGATGGCTTCGAGGTTTTGAGCTGAAATCATGACCTCCAAATGGTACAACATATGAAATCTGACTTCGAGGTTTTCTAGAACCATTAGCAATTCCATTATGGGTTGGATCTGTCATTCCATCTGTGCACAAATTTGACCGATGGCTAAAAGATAAAGAGCCTGAGTTTTGTCTGCTACGCTGCCAACTACTTCTAGGTGCTGTTGGGTTAGGGCTGCGAATATTGCAGTCATTCATGTGCCAAACCAAATTGGATTTAGACTGTTGGGCGTTTAGTCTTCCCCTGTCCAATGACTGAGTACCAAACTGGTTATCTGAAGGTATCTGAACACTAATACTACTTAAATGAGAAAGGTGGCCACTTTCCGATTTCTCCAGAGAAGAACGATCATCAGAGTTCTCATTCTTGCCAGAGTCCTGAGGACCTACATTAGTTTCAGTCACGTTGTGCTCATCCAATAGGCAATTTTCGGGGAGCCACATCCCATAACCACCATTGCTGATGGAGAGAGCATCAATCTCCACCTTGGGGTTTTCCTGATCTGCAAGTTGATCAATTGAAGATGAATCATCCGCAGCCATCAATATCTCATGACTCTCTGAATCTTCTACCACAGCCATTGAATGAAAGTTTTGAAAGCTAACAGATGCAACACTTTTTTCCATCAACAACTTGAGATGCAAGCTAACAAAGAAACTAGGAGCAGCAGTAAATGAGAGAACAAATGGAGGAAATCTCCGATGCTTGCCATCAGAATTAGATAATAAAAATCCTGTGTGGTTACTGGCATGAGCAAACTCTTTGGAGAACCCCATGTGCATGATACCCCGTGTTGGCTTTCTGTGTAGACCCTGGTTAATAACAACAAAACATGCATTTTTTATATCATGTGACAATTTTCTAATAGCAAAAGGCAACCAACTCCGAGGAATAGAAACATAAGAGAAGGAAGGGAGAGAGAGATCCACAAGAGAAATAACAAAAGACAAGAGTAATACCTCAACCGAAAACGGCATCCCAGAACCAGAAGAGACAGGTAACTGATTGCTTCCATTCTGCATAACCCTAACATTATCAAATGTGCATTCAGATAAGGGTAGCTGTTTTGTGACTAAACAATACTGCTTCAGTTTATCGTCTAGGTACTGCCACTTCGAATTGTCCAGCTCCATGAAGTTATAGGATACAAATGCAAGATGCCTCATTAAGCCTGGAAAGCTCGAAAGTTTCAACCTTATTGAAGTAATTGGCAACTGAGGATCTACAAACTTCTTATACCTATTTGGTTGACGAAATATAGCCATAACCAAGCATATAAGAGATACTGCCTGCAACATGCAACCTTCAAACAACATAAACCTCAACCCAACGACATTGTCAACGAAAAGCATCTCCAACCTAACTCTGGGCCACAAGGTGATCAGAACGCCATGGTGGAGCAGCATTAAGAACTGGGACATGCAAACTTCTTTCCCTCCAAACATGGCACCGGAGGCACACTGAAGAGAGGTTCTTAATTTCAAAACTCTGAATCTCAACAATCTAAGATTCTCACCAGTCCAGTAAACAATGTCACGATCCAAACCAGACCACAAGTGGGTACTATCATATTCTTTGAGCAAATCGATGGTGTCAATGTCAGCAAAAGAAGCAAGAGATGAATCAGATACAGCGTCATTTCTGCAACGAGAAGTCTCATTAGATGCACAACCCAATCCTTTTCCTTTACCGTGGAATCGCCTCCTGACATAAACAAGAGGAAGATTTCTTGACCTAGCCGTGTGATCTATCATGGATTTTTCACCATCACTTGATCTTTCCAGGCCAGCGGCACCGGATAGTTGATTTGCATGATTTCGAGAGGGCCCTGCACCCAAGCAACCAGATGGGGTGGCTATGGAATCATCAGAAACTGCACGTGACACATGATTCATCGATGCAGACAAGGTTTTCCTTCTCTTTTTAATACCACCAACTGAAGAAGATTTCACCCGACTGGTTAAACGAGACAACCATGAGATAATGGGCTCGGATTCCACAAAACTATCCACACCGCTTCCTTCCTCCTCTGAATCCACATGTCTGTCATCAACATGTTTGCCTCGCACTTTTGAATTTTTTGAACCAGCTTTACGAGGAACTTCACTGGGAAGTAACAAAAGCTTGAATTTCTCATTATGGAGGTTAATCCATTCTTCTTCACGGTCATCATATTTGACATGATGCAAACTTTTTTCTGGATCATAGTCATTGACAAGGCCAATATACCAGCTCTTGTCCAAAGGCCAAAAGACCTGGATCCTACGATTCAAAACCCAGTAAGCATCCAAGTCCCTGCAGAATAACTCATAAAAATGGCGTCTCCTCCTAGATTGACCCTTCTCTTTGTATTGTTTCCTAGGTCGCAGCACTCGTACAGCAGCATCGGCAGAGTTGGCCTCTGAACCAGCTGAATGTGCAGCCAAACCAACCCTAGAAACAGGGGGAGTAATTGAACAACCATTCATAGATGTCGAAGCAGAACGGTTCCCAGAAAAACCAGTGCAGCTCGGATCAAAGCGGAGGGAAGATAGCATTCTCGCAGCATTCTGTTCGAGATTGTCTTCATCGTCATCTTGCAAATTTGCACTCGTCTGTGGTGACTTATCAGGTGCAGCGTCCAAATGCTTCACCGATTTCACGCTCTGTGTTTCTGAATCACGGACCTTTCGTTTCCTTCTATGAACCTTCTTTTCTATTGAATCATTAACATGTCCAACTGATGCCCCATTTTCAGTCTTAACATGTCTAGATGAATTACCCCCGTTAGAGCCATTCTCCTTGGTATCAACAACAAGCTTCTTCGATCTAGATTCATAAGTAATTATCGGAACTGTGGGCTTGATATCTAATTTAGCTACCTGGGCATCATCAGAAGCGACATTTCCCGGAGTCTGTGCACTCACTGAAATACCATTGTTATTTGATTTCTTTCTCCTTGCAGAACCGCGAGGCCTTTTAGGAATTGCAATAGCATTATGATTCAACTTCAAAGAGATATCGTTTGAACTATTATTCGTATTCTTTAAATTTGAACCCTCTGAAACCTGTGTTTCCTGTTCACTAACACCATTAACTTTCAACACACATACTGCATTTTGACCTTCCTTACTATCAAGTTCTAAACCAACCCCCGGAATTTCTTTTCTGTTCTTCTTTTTCTTCTTCTTCTTAACTTCCCCTGAACTAACCTCTTTGCTCTCCACCCTCTCTGATAATCTACTACGTTTTCTCTTCAAATCTTTATGCTCTTTTAAAACCTCCACATTTAAACTCTCCCCGTCAAATAACTTTGGTTCCTTTGAAATTTCAGAGACATCACTTGTTTTTACGATATTTTCCATCTACAATTACTCGATCCAGCAAAACAAAACCAAAATCCCCAATTCTCATATTCCATCGGGCATGTCGAAAACCCTAGTTTCAGATCTGATACCCAAATTATACATTAAAATTAGGGCAAAACACTAAAATTCATAACCAAGAAAACCCAACCTAACAAGAAATCAAAACATTCAACAACTTCTCCCTCCTCACAAAAATCACAAAAACAAGAAATCAAAACATACCTGTATCATAACAACAACCATGAACCCTGAACACAAATCGAAACAATCAACTCCGTCAAGACCTAATTCCGCACATACGAGACGTAAATCCGTTGTTTCCCCCTTGGAATAGAAAGAAATTTCACGATCTAATTAGGGTTTTTTGTTGTTGGTTTGTTCTTTTTTTTTTTACCGTATGAGAAAACGAAAAGAGCTAGGGTTCGGTGGTTTCACGGGACTTTTAGGGTTTAGACTCCAAAAAAAAATTAAAATTCGGGAAAAAGAAAAAATTAAACGTAAATAAAAATCACAAATTTGGGTCTTTTGATTATAACCGTTGGATTAAACCATGACGGTTTACGATCTCCTGCCACGTTGGAAACCCTAACTACATTAAATGGGCGTCTATAAATTCGGGGTAAACGAGGAATTCGTTTGGACGGTTTAGATTGTCGTACGGTAGGGAATAGACGGTTTCGATGATTGACAAATAGAGAAAGATGGGGCGTATTTATGTGACACGGTATTTATTTTTTGTCTATTTTTGTTAAAGGTTTTTTGTTTGATTGAAGCTGGAAATGACGGTAATGGGCTTTGAGGTTTTGGTTATTTACTAAAATACCGTTGCTTTTTTTGAAAAAGTAAGCACTATTCGTATGGCGCCACCAAACCACGTTAAACTGCTAAATTTAGTTACAGTTAAAATGGGAATTTGATTAATTAATTAGCAACCCCTAAATCAATCCAAATTGTCATAAAACACCTCCGTTTCTAAATTTATTTTTGGTACACCTTACCTATAACTCTCTCTGGCCATGGCTAATCTTAGGGGATTTCGGTTACCCTATACTCGTGGTATATGAGTCAATCATTCAGACCATTACCATTCTCTTAGCAGACTCTAACTCGGTAGAGGCTGGGGCTCCACCTTTGCAGAAGCTTTTGTGCTTGACCCAGTTACATATCGTCCGGTCAATCAAAATTTACCTTCATAACTTACTCTTTGTAAATTTTATGCCTCCAAAGGTACCCACGTACTGCAGCAACCGAAGCGACGCTTTTCGCCCTTTGTTACTTAAAAAACCTGTAATTCAGTTTACCACAAAAAAAAAAGGAAAACAAGAAGGTCCAGTAAGAATTGTTGGTGAAAAAAATTAATAATGTGAATTGCAGTGCTAACAAGTTTTGAACTTAATTCATTGGTTTCGACATTTAACAACTCTATCTCTATCCTAGAGGTGATATCAACTCAAATTTCCTCACATTGTACCTTTCGGGAATAGTGATGGTGAAATAACTTGATGTCGTTTTCATTTTTCTTCTTTAGTCGAATAAAAGTGCAAGAGTGATAACTAGCTTAGCTAGCTAGTATAAACTAAAATGGACAGCTACTTCCACAATAAAATTTGGAAAATTACTTGAAAGTGTTTCACCAATACACGTTTATGCAAAACATAGATACTTCTAGGAATTTTTAATACATTTAGCGAAGACTTTGATGCCATGATGTCTCACTTGATTGTGCTAAAGCGGTATTTAAATGTCGATCGAAGAAAAAAAAAACGATATATTTTTTCATTTTTAGAATTTTTTTAAAAAAAACAGTATATTAAAAAAGACCAAAACTCCTATTAAATCAAGTTTTAGATTTCAATCTTTTCAAAAAAGTAGCTTTATTTACCTGGTTGATTTTGGCCTTGCCCATCATATAAATTAAAATAGGGTGACTTTGAAGTAAAATGTTATTCGTTACGATTTAATTTTTGTTATGGCTAATATGTCTCCTGATTAGTTATTGTTATTGTTAGGACCTTAGGCATGTTCCTATGGTGCCACCCAAATTCTCCCCTTTGCAATCCTAGGTGGACTAGTAAACGGAAAATGGGACAGTGGTAATCGATGGTAATTCCGTCGACAGATGGTAAAACCATCGTCGATGAAAATACCATCAATGTTGAGATCTCTTTCCCATCGAACGGCCCAATTCGTTGTGCCTATTTAATGCACCCTCAAACGTCTTCTCCTTCACATTCTTCATATTTCTCACATCCATCACAATTGTACTCTCCTGCCAAAAAAAAAAATTATTTCGTTTTTTTTCCTTGTTAATCAGTGGAGTATGAACATGATTCTTCTGATTCATCTGATGAAGAGGGCAAAGAAGAATGTTCGATTTTGATTCCTATAAAAAAAAATTGTTCAAATGCTGCAGGAAATTGATTCTGACTCTGATGAAGAAAGGGCGCAGTTCGACACTATGTTGCAGGTCTATACCGGCGCAATACCAATGGAACCTGGGCCAAAAGTAGTACAGTGTAGACGATACACTTACCGTGATCGGGAATTCTACCACGAGAAACTGATGCATGATTATTTTAATGAAGATTGTGTGTATTCCGACCAAGATCTTCAGCGTCGCTTCCGCATGCCCCGGCACTTGACGAAATTTATTATTGCGGAGCTTGTAAGAGTTGAACCTCGATTTGATTATCAGTTTGATTGTCGTAATATTAGAGGTCACAGTCCGGAGCAGAAGGTTACGGCGGCCTTGAGGATTCTTGGTTACGGTTGTCCGGCAGATTCCCTTGATGAATACATCCGAATGGGCAAAACAACTTCGTTCCAGTATTTGTCATTGTTTTGCGAAATCATGATTGATCATTTCGGTCCAACCTATTTGCGCAAGCCTAACCGGAAAGATATTCGAGAGATATTGAAAGTGAATACGGCGAAGGGTTTCCCTGGAATGCTTGGTAGTCTCGACTGCATGCACTGGGTGTGGCAGGGGTGTCCAACTAAGTGGGCTGGTCAATACAAGGGTCATTACGCTAAGCCAACTGTCATTTTAGAAGCTGCGGCTACTGAAGATTGTTGGATATGGCATGCTTTTTTTGGTCTTCCTGGTTCGCAAAATGACATCAATGTTTTGCACAAATCGCCTCTTTTCGAAGAACTTAAGAAGGGCCGAGCCCCCCCTGTGAATTTCAATATCAACGGACACCAGTACACTCATGGGTATTATCTTGCTGATGGAATCTATCCTAAGTGGTCAACTCTGGTTCAAGCGTTCAAGGGAGTTCCTCCAGGGAATACGGGTAAGGCAATGAGGCATTTCAACAAAATGCAGATGGCCTTCAGGAAGGATGTTGAGCGTGCTTTTGGAATTCTGAAGAAGAAATTTGCTATCGTTTGTTGTCCTTTACGTGGTATGAGTCCCCGTGAAATGCATAAGACTATGCTCACTTGCATAATTCTGCATAACATGGTAATCTTCGAAACTCGGCGTGATGCATCCTGGCCAATTATCCAGACGAGGATTTGAGGGAGGATGTTGTACCACAAAGGGGTATGCCTGCAAGGGACTATGCGCGGATGACTAATCACAATCGGAATCCAAATTTGTACGGGAGGTTAAG
>JAJJMA010335295.1:0-11202 GCA_023529015.1 Papaver nudicaule
AAATGGAGAAGATGAAGAACCCCCAAAGTTGTAAACTTTAGATTCAGATGTAGAAGATGAAGAAAAGGGTTTTCTTTTTCTTGCCCTAGAAATTTTTCAGAGTGATCTGAAATGAGAAATCAGTAAGTGAGTGACTAGTATTGGCAGCCAGGAGGCATTGATGGTGGTAAATCTAAGCATACAGAGGTCTTCTTACAATTTTACCCTCTGTGAGATATTTTTAACTTTCTTGGTATGTGTAGATAGTGATGTGAGAGCAAGCACTATGGTTCATATTCAATAGAAAATTCTCTATTGAATAGAGATAGGCAACGACTATGGTGCAAAATTTCCCTATTCAATAGGGATAGAGAAGGATTTCTCTATTACCTGCAATTCGTAGCAGGCAATAGGGATAGAGATGCGAGGCGGAAATCCAATTCTCGCAGGGCGGAAATCCAATTCTCGTAAAATTTTAAAAAATCCTTATAATATTTTCTGTGCGGAAATCGAGTTTCCGTAATTGGGATGTGGCGAAAATCAAGTTTCCGTCTCAAAATAGATAAGACCATCGTGGTTGCCATTTTCTGACATTTCTACCATCCCTATATCTCTATTTAATAGGGATGGCTTGTGGCACCATAGTGGTTGCTCTGACTATTTGATAAAGATGTCAAAATTATAACTATGTGACATTGAAATGGAAGCAATTTTGATGTAGCAGCGCTACATCATTTTTGACGTAGCAGCGCCTTTACAATTGAATGGGTAAATTCAATAGGGGTGGTAGTTTCCGATGATAATATATTTTTTAACCTAATACTTACAAACTTCATAAGTCACCATCACCGTTGGATTCACTCATCCAATGACAGAGGCACTGCTACGTCAAAAAAGATGTAGCAGCGCTACATCAAACTATCTTTCCATTGAAATAGCATTGCATTGATGCGGAAGGAAAGGAGGAAACACTATGGTTCATAAACATTTAAGAAATTTGTGCCCAACAACTTTATATTTTGATATGACTGGGTCATAAGCCAAGGAATAATAACTCATATTGTGCCTTAAAAATCTCAATAGCCAATTTTTTTTTGGTAGGTCAATAGGATAAATTCATTAAAAAAAAAGTACTTAAGGGGTACCTTAACCCAATAAATACAACCGAACAAAAAACGGAAACCGAAAGAAGATTCGGTCACCCAAGAAAAAAGGAAAACAACAAACAAAGAGCATATTACAAGGCTTTTTAAGAAGTACAAGAGTAAATCGAGTCCCATAAGCAAATGACAGTATTAGCCGTCAAGCCATGCATCTTAATATTAGATTCCGCCCAAAAATATGCTTGAAGCTTGATATCCCTAATCATACTAGTCAAATTTCTTTTCTTGTTATTGAATATCCTTGCATTCCTCTCCTTCCAAACACACCACCAAATTACGACCGGAAGATTGCTCCAAATACGATTAAGCCGCTCGTCACCCCAATCATGCCTCCAAGATTGAATAGTTGTAGCTATATGATTATTATAGTTCCAATTAAAGTTGCATCCTTCGACAAAATATGTCCAAATTCTTTTCATTCTCCAACAAGAGGAAGGATCCCATGACATGGTTAAAATGAAACTATCTTGACATTGTGTTGCAATGTTTTTGATAACTCCCAAACGGCTATGGATTTGAAGCTAAATTTTTTGGAGCATGTTATTCCTATAGAGCTCTATGTTCGTACCAAAAATGAGTGCATTTCGAAATGTATAACACCACCTTCTACATCTTTGAAACCTAACAGTTGGTTAGTTTTTTGATTCAACGGTTAAAACGACAATTGGTAGATGATGGTTCTATACATATCAGAATGCGCTCATTTTTGGTATGAACATAAAGCTCTACAAGAAGGACGTGCTCCCAAAAAATTAGCTTGAAATTCATTGTCGTTTGAGAGTATTCAAAAAAATTGCGGCACAATGTCAAGATAATGTCATTTTAACCATGTCACAGGATCCTTCCTCCCCCAACAATCATAAAACAAGTGTTTAGTTGTTTCATCTTCTTCCTCACAAAAATCGACATACCCTATTCACATCCATAACCCTTCTAGTGAGAATTGTCGGTCGTCATCAACCTTTCATGGGATAAAAGCCATAGGAAAAAATTGATTTTATAGGGATATAACCGACTCCAAATAATCTTGTTAGGATAATTCAAATCACCGGTGTTTTAAATGTGGGGGCGTATAACTTGGGGTGAATTTATTTTCTTACCAAAAATAAATGTGAAAATTTCTGTGTGACCCAAAAAAAAATTCTCTCTCTTTTATAAACCCATCATTAAGATGGTATATATGATGAGCCCATAATATGAGAATAAAGAAGAATATGGTACGTTTTTTGTTGACTTTGCTTAGTCAATTTTTTGTGATGTCCAAAATATCCTTTATATTTATTTTGAGTAACAACTTAATAAATAAAAATCTTTTAATGATTTTTTAGTATTACTCATTAATGACCCCAATAAACTTAATAACTCATCTTGAGTTAATTCGGTCAACAAATTTAGTTGCCCCTTTTCACGCAACAACCCATTAACTCGAGTTTTCCGCCTTTTCCCGTCTTCTTCTTCTTCCATTACAGTTTTGTTTTTCAACTCAGAAAACTAAAGGATCCCATTGACCCCGATAGCTATCACAGTGAATTCTTGATGTAACACAAATCCGCCGTGATACCAGGTAAGATCTCCATCTTTTTCACTACACACCTGTGGAGATTCAATGAGTGAAAATTCTAGTTGTCATAAGCGAAGAAGTGAAAATTCTAGTTGTCATTGGCCACTCGTTTCATCTTTTGAATAGGAGTTTGAGATGGGGAAGAACCTTTGGAAACACGGGCATATCTGCCATGTTAAGACTCATCAAGTCGAAAGAAATACATGTTTTATGCATGTGTGTCTCACTGGAATGTGTGAGGACTATCTGGTATGCCCCATTTCCAACTTCACCATCCGGTTGATCCCCAACTTCAATGGCTTCGGTTATTGTACCGTGATTCTTTATAGCCTCTCGTTACCTTCTTCAAATGTTGCGTCAAGTATAAGAACAATCGCTCCCGCAGATTCATTTTTCAGATTTTAACAGGGCCTAGTATCGCCCACTCAAGGGGTGAATTACTATTGCCTTGACTAAAGGGTGAATTATTGTTGCATAGTAAATTCAATGAGTGAAAATTCTAGTTGTCATAAGCGATATAGGGGTGAATTATTATTGCCGTGGTAATGTCAGATTATCCTTGTAAACTAAACAAAGGCAGGCTAAGGCGATGATGACGCATCTCTTTATTTTCCAACTGATACAGTGCATAAACGAACTTCACTATATATTCTTCATGAAGACCACTGTTTGAGAAATGCTTTTACCTATTTGATGGTCTTCTATGATTTCATGGATATACTGAAAAGAAACTATTTCACAAATAAGCCAGTAAAAATCTAAGACAAAAAATCAAGAAAACAATGCATTTGGAAATAAAATTAGATGAGCTGGTTGATGTCCGTAGCAAAACAATAAATTTCCAGAAATGTTGATGTAATAGAGATAGCCTAGTCTTAGCAGTCTAAAAACAATGTTCATCTTTATTCAAATAGCCCTGATAATTAGTGTGAACTAACACTAACATTGCTGTGATCCCTATCCGACACAAGTTGTACTGCCATCTTGATTCTCTTATATTTAATCTTCTTCAACACATCTTTTCTATCTCTTGGAAGTGACTGTCCTTTCATGATGCACTTTATGTAGTAGCATACAAAAAGAAGGCAATCTGACTTCTTTTGTTGATCACATTCAGCTTCAGAGTAAGGTGTAGCCTCAATTGGGTCGATCATTGGTTGTTTTCCCCGCAAAGCCATATTTCTTTCTCTTATTGGAAAATTGCAAGCAACTATCATCTTTTTCTCATTATCACTGCAAACAATACGTGTAGTATTGTTTACCAAGGAATTGTAGTGCTTCCACTCGTGTACGAAGAAGTTAAAATGTAGCAGTGTCCAGTGTGTGACTTTTTCTGAATATATTGGAATGAACAATTCCCCAACATGCACCATCCGGTATGTTCCGGATAAAGTCACGGACATATGTTTTTATCCCGTCAACATTTCCCAACTGGACATCAACCTGTATAAAAGAGAATCAGTCACTCATGAGATAATCCAAGTATTAGTTTTATATGTACAATGGTGAAATATCATGGAATACTTACAAATGCTTGAGGCATCATGAAAGCAGACCTCGAGAGTTGACAACGGTATTTTACGATCTAGTACATTGAAAATCGAAAGTTTCACAAATGAAAGCAAGTGAAAACTTCAAAATTCAGCATTTCAGAAGTGAAAAAAATAAAATTCCAGCGGTTCGCTGGGGAAAACATACTTTCACGTCAACATACCTACACGAGTATTTTTTGTGAAAACTAACACTTTCGCTTCAATATACGGTGACAAATAAGCAAATCACGATTAATAACGGCACAATTTAATGATATTCCGGCCGACTACGTATACCCAAATGCTTTAATCAAGAGTTGATAACAGTATATTTAAGGTCCAAAACCTTGAAAACCAAATGTTGCACGAATGAAAGCAAGTGAAAACTTCAAAATTCAGCATTTCATAGGTGAAAAAAAAACACAATTGTACATAAACGTTACCCGCGTATAACCAAAGATCAATCACAAATGCATTCTAATACGAACAAAAAGTTGACGGATTTTCCGGTTTTGTTTCTTTTTTTTTTTTTGTTCTTTTCCATCCTTTTCTCTAGGTTCTTCAGATCTCACCATTTTTCGTTTGTTACTAGCATCGTCCATGAAATCATCATCAGAGTCACTCTAACTAGAATTAGCCGATTGTTCACGTAATATTGCCATCTTGTAATCAAATAAACTAGGATTTTTGAGTTTAGGATGATGATTGTGATAATAGTCAAAGATAAAAATGTGGTTGCGATGGTGATAAATTAAGCTCACGTTAATGGGGTTTTCTGTTCTACAATTTTTTTTTTGTAAGAGACGTAACTAATGAATGCAAAAATTTGAGTAGTTATTTAGGGAGTAATTTTAGGCAGTCAATCAATTTCGTTAGTTTGTTAACAGAGTGAATTTAGGCAGTATTTTTGGGATAATATAAATTTTAATTTATCACAAATCTGATTTTATTAAATTTTAAAAACAAAATAATATGGATATAAGGTTATTCGTCAACAATAAATACTATAGATAATTATGGGTTTATTATATAGACCATCTTAATGATGGGTTTTTCATAAAGGAAAAAAAAAAGGGGGGCTATATATAAGTTTCCCCAAAATAAATTATGACAACACTATTACAACATTTTTTGAAACGTTTTCAACATAATTTCTGTAATAATATTTCTGTCATAACTCACACTAATGGTGCATTGATTTCACCTCTGGTTTTCCACTATAAAATGAAGAAGAGTTTTTCATTTCAAACTATCCTAGAAGCGGCTACTATCCCGTCTTCTTTTCCCCTCTTCTTGCTTTGTTGTGCGCACATTGCTTGTTTATTTCCCTTCCAGCCAAATTGCTAAGTTCGAGAGTGGGTAGAGTTAGTTGTGCTGACTATCTGTATAGCAGGCAGTTCTATCCTGGACACATCTCCACTGTGGGGGGTATATCACCTCTCTTTTAGAGAGTACCCGCGGATTATTGTGTTAAGGGCAGTTTGTAGAACAGGCGGCTCTGCCTTCGTAGCATTCTTAGGGTTTGCGCATTTCCAATTCTTTTATATATATTTCAACTGATAATATTTCAGTTTATTGTTGCAAGGTTCCAACAGGAAGATCAAATGATTATTTTAGTTTTAGATGATCAGCTTGTTATTTTTGGCTTTAATTTTAAGATGATTGCTCGAGTTTAGAGCTAGTGCTGTTTTTGTTGTAAGCGAAAGCTAGTACTGTTTCACTCAGGTTGTTTCCTCTATGGGACTAGGCTATTGCAATGTTGAGTGAACTTTTTAACAATTAATGGAATTCATTTTATCCATGCTTAATTTGCCTCACGTCATTGGGGCGTACGAAAAAGTTTTGGGGCAGATTTCGAAATTTTTTGAAAACTCGATCACCCGGGTGTAATTAGGCTATCCCTTATCTCAGTGTTTAAAATACCCCCACACATATTAAGCTACCGATTAACTCAAAATAAGTTACCGATTAAACTAACCTAACTATAAATTAATCTACTTAGCCACCGATTAGCTTAGGTTGTTTTATTTTTGTTATTTTGAGAGAGAGTTAGAAGAAGAAGAAGAAAAAGAAGAAGATTTTTTTTTTTTGTTGTTGAGATGGTTGTTTTGAGTGAGATTGAGCGGGGTGAACCTTCTTCTCGATCTTGAAGGTGTTCATGCTACGAATTCATCTTACATGGAGGAAGCCATGGATAGTTGGAACTCTATCATTCGGTAGATCCAGACCATTAATGGAGCCACCGAATATCCCAACCACCATCCGTACATGCACAATAAAGTAACCATTCGGTGTCTCGAAATCTTTTCTAAGAGACCGAATGTACACTCGGTAGACTTCTAAGCTACCGAATTGTACTCGGTGGCTCAAATGGTTATCGAATCATATTGGCCAAACCTCGTCTATATTCGGTGGCTTAAATTATCTACCGAGTTATATTCGGTAGCTCATACTAGCTACCGAATATACTTGATTTTGGCTATAGAAACTTGACCAATTTTTAGTTATCATCGGCGGCTTAAAAAAGCTACCGAATATAGCTTATTCGGTAGCTCGGGTATATTATGAAGCTACCGAATGAATCTAGCGTGAGTCGAACACGCATCTTCTGACATGAAGTCAGTTGTGCTACCATTGCACCATAGGTTCTAATTTTTACATTCTGTCGTATGATAAGTTTCTACACATCACTTTCAAAGACCTAAACTAAAAACGTGGATGGTAAATCAAGTTATGAGATTAGCTAAGATAGATGGAACATGAAAGTAATTTTTACATACAATAGACTTATTCAACCTGCTAGCACTACTGAGAAAGAATCAAACTGATCATCAAGAGAAAGAAAACTAACCTTCTACTAACATAATAAGTGTATTTCAACGATACAGTTAACCAAAAACACAAAGGTGATTATGAAACACAAAAGATTCCAAGTACGGAGTAAGACACAAGTGTCAATTCTACTTAATACATATCAGAATGAGCTAATGTTTACCACTTTAAACTGTGTCTTATCTCGATATAGAAAAAAACAGCAACGGAAAATTTCAAAAAGCAGACCATCAATACATAATATACATCTGTTGTTTTCAGGATGTCTTTTTTCAATTTAGAGCATGAGTTATATCCCCCGGCAAATTTGGGGGCGAGCCCAAATTTAATAGGGGCGAGCACTACTTCAAATATCCCACCCCAGTTTATAGGGGGAGGTAAAACTGTGTGCAAATACTAAAATGTCCCTACACTAATCTTACTACTAATTTAACTACATAACTAATCAAAAAACACTCAAAAAAAATCATTATCAACAAACACTCTTATTCTCTCTACTTCATTTCTTCATCTCTAAAATCCAAAAAAATTAAACTTTAACAACTTCAAAATTCGGAACACTAATTTTACTACTAATCTTACTACAAAACTAATAAAAAACACTCAAACAAAAACCATCTTCTCTATATCATTAACAACAAACAATCTTCTTCTCTCTATTTCATTTCATCATCTCTAAAATCCAAATTAAACTTTAACAACTTCAAAATTCGGATTTTGAAACTTGGTTTGTTGATTAACTTACAATACAAATATGGTTGGTCAAACATAATCGAACGATACTCCATTGAGGAGCTTAGTTCACTAAAAACACTATGATTTGTATGAAAAATGCTTAATTTTTTCAAGTTACAGAGAAAAAATCGTCAAGGTCGATGATTAAATCATGACGATTGTTCTTGAATGTTGAAAAATCGTCATGCTTATGATGAAGATCTTGACGATTTATCATGTTTTTTTCCAGAGAAAATCAAGAAAAAAAAAACAAAAAAATCGTCAAGCTTTTGAAGGTTTCCTTGACGATTTTTTTGGTCACGGTTTTCGCAACGCTTATAAACGTTGCAAAAAATTTTTATTTCAACCCAGACTTCTTATACCAATGATTATTTCAACCCAGACATCTAATTTTTTTGCAACGTTTATAAGCGTTGCGAAAACCGTGACCAAAAAAATCGTCAAGGAAACCTTCAAAAGCTTGACGATTTTTTTGTTTTTTTTTCTTGATTTTCTCTGGAAAAAAATGAAGATAAATCGTCAAGATCTTCATCATAAGCATGACGATTTTTCAACATTCAAGAACAATCGTCATGATTTAATACAAAACCTTGACGATTTTGTCTCTGTAACTTGAAAAAATTGAGCATTTTTCATACAAATCAATGTGTTTTTAGTGAACTAAGCTCCTCATTGGAGCATCATTCGATTATAGTTATTATTCGTCATATTTAACACAAAATCTTGACGATTCTAGGTTAATTTGAAGTCTATGTTTCATCGATTCAATGAAGTTTTTTGTTTTCATTTAAATCTTAGATAGATTGGATATGTAGTAGTGATTAAATAGTTAGTAGGGATGAAGAACTATGGATTATGAATGTTTGTTTTGAATGTGAAGGATGATAGTGATTATTGATGACCGAAAATTGATGAAGATCATCATGATTTTTGATAATGGAGATAGAGTATTGATGAAGATGATGGTGATGAATTAATCATATCATTAATTTTTGTTAATCAAATCTAGTTAACATCTAATCATATCATTAATCTCTACTAATCAAGGGTTGTTTTGTATTTAAAAAAATATATTCCATATGGAATGACCTCTTTACTTCATTGTGACCCTATTTTGGATTCGCCTTCGCCCCCATTAAATTTGGGCTCGCCCCCGAATTTGCCAGGTTATATCCTTATGTCTAAATCTAAAAAAATCTCAACTGGCATTCTAGTTGTAAGAGACGAGATGATCATTCTTGTGGACAAAATTTAGGGCGTGAGTCAGACATTAAACGGGCAAGACCTACTCGGTGATAACTACCAATGTGGTATTACATTTCATTTTCTATGACCGAGTTAGGAAAACAAGATCCTGTAGTGGTATGCTAGGTACTTACGACAATGTAAAGGAGGTAGGAACAAGTGACCAACTACGGATATTTGAAAATTAGGTCTCATTTGACTGTTTGAGCAGCTGAGCTAGTATTGGTTCTGCATCCTAAAGTGTTCATTACCCTCTTCTATGGAGTCATGCGAGGCAGGTCATGGTGTTTCATTTCGAGTTCTAAGTACTCCCTGCCAAAGGAATTCTCGTCACATAACTTTTTGAATGCAAGAATGTGAGGTACATTGACTTAGATACTAAAAAGTTAATCTAAGTCTAACAGGTAATTCTCTCTCAATAGAAACGCATGTGATTAATAACCAAGTTTAACTCTAACAAAAGCTAATTTAAAATTTTTAATTCCTACCGGCAATATTGAAAATCAAAATCAAATCTAAATAATTAAAATTCCAAATCAAAAATAAAAATTGAAATTCAAACCTATGATTATGTAATCAACAGACCCCTTATCATTAACTTTAGTATTAATCTTCTTTACCTCCTCAGCAACAACTTTACTACTCATTGATACTGTTGCAATTGATCGGGATGTGATTAACCCTTTTTCCAAAATTACTAAACAAGATCTTCACCAAAAAAAAAAAAACCCAAATCAGAATTCATGATCTATCAATGAAAACCCATGGATCTATCATTCAAACAACATTACTAACTAGGTATGGATGGTGAAGATGAATATCACCTTCAATACCACCACCAGCACCACCACAGAGATTTGATCTTCATCTTCACTACCACCACCAACACCACCACCATCATCGATAAATTAAGGTTCAGAGGTTTTGAGAGAGGCAGGAGAATGAAAAGAGGTTTCATTCAGTGGAAATGAAAAAGAAGAGAATGAATTTCGGTAGAACCTAGGTTAGTTTTAGGTTAATATAATCTCCCAAGGGTAGTACAAACATTTTTCATGTTTGGGAAAGGGTACAACAGGTTTTTCGCCTACCCATTTAGCCGCCCCTTAACACGACCAAGCGTCTCGCCGAATAACCGAAATCTGCCCCAAAAACCTTTCCGTACGCCCAATGACGTGAGGTTAATTTGTTTTAATTTCATTGTTGAACTACGTATGATGGCCATCTAGGCCGTGCACTATAAAAAAATACAGTGATGTGCATTGTGGCTCCAATGGCTCCAAAATGAGCTGTCTTTAGTTCTCTAATTTATTCGCATTCATGGAGACTTGGAGAGTTCCATCTCAGCCGCTTTGTCTAGAAATATACTGTTACAAAAATATGGCCCCTCGACTCTTTTTTCATAAAGTTTGTACCAACTCACCAATTTCTATTTCTATATCTATGTTTGCTCACTTGCACCACAACTCTACGAGTAAAACTTAACAAAACAACGTTTAACAAACTGTATGAAAAAATCATGTCTGACACTGCAACTTCGGATGCAGTGAGATTTGATTGTCTGATTCTTACTCCATTTTCAACGATTCGACGGATTCTACGTCATTTTAAATGATAGACTTCAAATCAGCATGCATGCGTGGGCACATACCACTGTTCTAATTTTGTTTACCAATCTAAGAGCATCTCCAACAAGATGTCAATGTGAGTCCTATGTGGATTTGCAAATTAAACATCCTTAAGCCAATTTTCCTTCACTTTAGGAATTTTCAAAATACTATCTCCAATGGATAGAATCTAACTTTCAAGTGTGAGTATATTTGGAACAATCCTATTGGTTAAAATTTAAATCCAAAATATATATTGATAGAAAAAATAACTAATTTTACCTTTAAAAAATCTTTGACATCATAAAGGAAATCCTCTAAAACTAGACGATCTACAAGACGATGTCTATATAACGGCTTGCCAAATCATCATCACAATATCATTAAACATTCCCGTTGGAGAAGAAAAAGTGAAGAAATCTCTATTTTCTTTAATTTTAGGAAGCTAAAACATCTCCCGTTGGAGATGCTCGAAGTTCTCAAAGCAAGTTACAAACCATTTTGTTTCTTTTGTTTGCGATTCACTAACTACTTATCAACATGTACTTCAA
>JAJJMA010335307.1:0-45418 GCA_023529015.1 Papaver nudicaule
ACTTAAGTGGCCAGCTTAAGTGCACATTTCCTACAGATTTTTTTTTCAAATCATGCTGTTGGACCTGTATTGAGTTCACCTTTGGGCATCAGTGACATATTTCTTAATGCTGATGTATTTACAAAAATAATATGTCTTTTAAGGATTATAAAAGTTGGTGCAGTCTTCTCCCATCTGTGAGGAAGTATTTTGGAAGCTTATAATGCCTCCTAACCCTTGTTCTCTTTAAAATTCTTTCAATTTGTACACCTTCTTTCCATTGTTATCATACTGCCATAACTTCCTTCCTCTATTTAGTGATAACATCCATTGCTCTAGGTAGAATCTGCTTGAGTGCATCTTTCATATAGGCCCATCGAAGGGATTTCAGAGAGTAGTTGGTTTAGATAAAGATTAAAATAGAAAAGTTTGACTGAACTATACAATGTTATCCTGCCAGTAATTTATAACACATTCGCTAAAATTTTCTGCTCATGCATTATTAGTCCATTTAAAAATAGTATTAGTATCTTTGTATGGTTTTCGGGTGCAAAAATAGTTCTGATTTCTAAAAAAAAAATTGACAAGGTTTTTGTGTTCAGCTCAATAAAATGGATTTACCATAACTTTCTTCCACACAATTGTTGTGAAGATTTCATTCACTATATATACAGTATACATCGAGCGTTGTTCACATAGTTTGTTAGGGTTTTGACTGACAACTGTATACATAAATACTAGGCGGTAGAATAGCTAATTAGGTGCGACTGTGTATGACTCTAACTTAGCTGAAGACTCGACCTGAAGACACGGTTCTAGTGTATATCCTTTACATCATCTTCATCATTGATTTCTTGAATCCGAGATGAAACTTCATATCTAGGGTTTTTTCATAAAATGCTAATGGAGTTTTTCTCATACCTAGAGAGTGATAAGAGTTGGGAGAAAAACGAAAGCGAGAAGAGAAAATAAGAAACCAAAAGGGAGAAAGGAGGTAGTGGGAGTCGAACGTGAGACCTTCATATATCCATTTTACTTATTTATCCCTTGTAACTTTTAATTATTACAAAATATCTAGCGAAAATTAAAATCCTCTGAGGGGTAACTTAGTCATTTTCTGTCAGACGATCGAAAGTTGTGACGGAATTTTTTTCGGGATTTCTCTAAATCCAACAGTTGGGCTTTAATTTTAAAAGATCCAACGGCTACGAACACCTAAGCTTTGTTTAGGGCTGCTTGCATTAAAAAGGGGGGAGATTTAAGAAGAGTTCTTTACGTACCCATTCAATAACCATCTTGCAAATGTATTTTTTCTCAAGACTGATTAGCTGCACACAAAATCTTGAAAGTTGATCAAAACAAACGGCACGGTTCTTTCTGTATAACGGTGCTCACAGCGATAGGCCAGACCAGTCGGATCGGTCAAATGTGCCACGCACGCCCATATGTTAATCTATCACTAGCAAGTAGCAAAAGCATGGCATGCACATGATAATCTTCGCCATCGCGCAATAGCACCATCTCTCCAAACAAACTAACAAAGTGACTTGGTAAATAATGTCACCATGTCAGGCTGAGAAATATGACTCCATGACGTAAAAAGAATTACACTCTCTGGCCTATATATTGTAGGATGCAGCTGCCCTGGCTTACTTGTTAGTATCCCAAACACACTATCAACTTTTAGTCTTTTAGATCCATCCATTATCATTTCACATTAAAGAGTGCACCAATCCAACGGTTTAAAGCCTGGAAATACTTGTACATCTGAGTGTTTGATATCCTGATACAGAAAGATATGCCACACCAAAATCATGCTTATCATTCACAATTTGCATGCCATTACATGAATATTTCATGTGTGAGCATCAGAGAAGAAGGCAGGCAAAGCTTAAATGGCTTCATTCACAATTGCAACATTTTCGGTGGCATTTCTTTGTTAAATATTAATCATTATAATAGTTCAAATTACCGATTTTCTACGTGTTCAAGCTAAACAACCGAGGTACGTCAAAAATTGAGATGATGGAGGAAATTGGAAATGCACATGGTTAATCATGATGGGACCGTTGGAGCTAAAACTTTGGGAATTAAATTCTAAGAAAAAGATTGAGCGAAAAAAGGGCAACTAAAAATCCAATTCGGTACATTCGGTAACTCAATTTGATTGTTAGCTGCCAATTTTTCTTGATGTTTTCATTTACGTAGACTAAAAGTCTACAACCATAATCAACAGTTCAGCAGTTGATGACCCTTAAAATTCAAATAATAATATTACTATATCCATTTGTTAGTTTACTATACGTATAATGATCTTTTTCTTTGAATTTTAAAAAAAAAAATAGTTGTTGAGGTTATCCTCAATTTGGGGCAGTTCTGTTGGTTTAGGTTCTCGGCTAACATGACCTTGAGAACATACTGAACATTTTGTCTATTTATCGATGTCGAAAGAGCTAGAGATTGATGATATTCCACCAAATGTCTTGTAGAATGAAAGTGCTCATTAATGTAATTCGAAGAACCCAATTCCCACTCTTCCTTGGAGAATAGAAACCATCATCAAAGCACTAATTTAATCTGCACCCTCTGGTCTTCTTTCCCTGGTAGATTACTCGAAAATGGTAGATATCCCCCAACTTAAATGTCCACTGTAACCTATGAATTCACTATAATAGCATGTCAAATGAAGTTTGGGTGGTGATTCATATAGCCATCCATTGTAATCGAGAAACGAAGAAACCTGATTTATATTTTGGGACCAAATACATACCAAACCTAGGCTAGTCAAAAAAAAAAAATTTGAGGGGAAGGCTAGTCAAAATTTCGATTGTAGTTGCCTATTGGTCTCAAGTATTTAATGTTTCCTTTGACTGGTTTGAGATTCGTTCATGTGTATCATGTCATGTGTGCTTAAGAAAACTCATAAAGCTAAGGACTAAGTTCAAGCCACCAAAAGATCTCGTAGACCGACCGTGCTCTTTAATTTACATGTGATTAATGTAATTTCAAAACCCCAATTCTCAGTCTTCCTTGGAGAATACCAAGAACAAGCGCTAGGTACGTTTTCAAACCTTTTGTTTCCTTACCTGTGTAGAAGACCAACCGCATCAAGCAGAAAAAACCTGTAAATACACACAGGGTCTTTCCTTCAACAAATCAAATGCATCAAGAAAAATACAGAGGATATGAAATCCACGAGTGACGATCATGTTTCCAAACAGCGTCAAGTTTGCAATGAACTCACCTAAACCCTCCAAATCCATCTTCTTAGACATTTTAATTGAATGAAAGGCTAGCCATAAAAGATATTTACGCCAAGCTCTTAGACGTTTCATCTTCTTTTTTTTCCTCGTAAAAGCTAGTTATGAGGACAAGAAAGGGATGAAATGTCTAAGAACTTGGAAGACAAGGCTCAACCAGGCAGGCTCTAGTAGCCAAGGAGCGTAAACGGAACGATAAGCATCAAGAAGTACGTATAGAGTTAATCACGGGGAGCTCTCTCTTTCTGTATCTCTATCTTGGCCGTTTTCTGTTGCTGAGAAATCTTGATTGCATTTTCGATTTGTGTTTAGAGAGTTGTTAATGGAGTCTTCTGATGCAACTGTCATGTGTGCTATCATCTTCTTTGTTTGTTTGTATTTCTTAGAGCGGTTCCGCATATATGTATGGTAGGGTCGTCTAGCACCAGTGAATTATTAGGGAATGCTAGTGGTGGTCTCGTTGCTTGGCCAAAACGTTGCTAGTATGTTTTACTAGTAACTTACTAATACCGGAACCAGGATTAGATTTATCTCCAGCTTCAGCTTCTTCTACCTCTAGTCAGTTATTCCATTGGTTTCATGAGTGTATGTACATTGATTCGTATGTTGTCTTCTTTGGATTGAGATTTTTTTTTCCTTGCGTGTGTTTTATTTAAGGTGATTCGATTCGTAAAGACTGATTTGTTTATTTCTTAGTTCATCGGAGTTATGCAAATTCTGAGTTGGTGCATGGAAGACAACATGGAAGGAAGATACTAGTACAGGGTCTCTGGAATGCTGAGTTTTGAGAAACCTTGGTTTTAATTTCTTCTTTCAGTTCTCGTCATCGAGCAGTAAATGTTAGCTTTCGTGAGTTGGTGACTATTTTGGTTCAGGGTGATGCCTTTGCCGTCATATTAACATTACCTATTTACCTGAACTGGTGGGAAACGTCAGGTATCTCTGTCGCACGGTCTCACTTGCATATAATTCCTCAGCTGCAGACTCCTTGAGTTGGTGTTTGTAGTTATTCAGTTTTAAGCATTTGGTTAATAGTATCCTGGTAAATGTAGTTTAGTACCATGAGGATAGATTAACTCCAATAGGTTTATGAATGTAGTTGTGTTTTTGGAAACAAATGAATGAAATTGCAGTGAAATTCAGATTTTTGTTACTGACAGTTTCAAATCCTTGAGAGTTAGACCTTTGCTTTACTGTGGAAACCATGTAATCTGTTAGTTAAAAGATCCAACAAAAATAGTTTATTTCTATGCGAAAGCTGTAAGCACTGGACACTACAAATTGAGATGCATATACCAAACAACCAACAAAGCAAACAGCTAACAGAAATGTTTGCAATATAGAAAAACCATACAATATCTCTGAACCCATTCCTTAAACTTGTATGTTATTACCTTCAGTGCTGATATTGTTACCGGATTCCTTCCCATGAAGATGCTCATATAGAACCTTTTTGTCAATCACTTGCTTGTGGTAACTTTTGCACTGATAATACAGAGCGCTTTGCCAAATCAACCCAACAAAGTTTAGTCCTCCGCCCATTATGATCACCCAGAACGCGACCAACAAAATCCTAACTATGATATGAATGTTCATGTGCATAAACAAGTTTGCAATAAGTAGAATTACGTCAGCAGCCAACAAGTAGAGAGATACAAGAAAAATTGCAATAAAACTGTTCCCAGGTAAAAACTGTTTACTCTTTTTCATGGCTAAAAAACCATGAGTATTTGGTTTCAGAACTGAAATCACATTGGCTAAGTTCCAAAATGCGATAATACACGCATCAAACGATAGTGATGGAGACACCATAGATAATAGTGAAAACGATAGCGGCATGAGAGAAAGGGAAGCAAAGTTGGCTAGGTAGGCACCGATCAGGAGAGGAAGGATGTAAATGGAGGTGATTAAAAGACGTTTTACAATGTCAGGGATAGCATGAAGAATTGAAATGTCGTATGAGACAGGTCTGGATACATAAATGAAGTCCATAGCTGACGTAGAAAGAAAATAGAATGTGCAGAAGAAACCTAGATAGACGAAATGACGGATATAGTATGGACGAACAAACTCCTCATGTGATTCAGCTGATGATGCTTTGTCAAATAGATTGATAACGGCGGTAACAAGATCACCAAAATTAGATTCGAACAACCACTGAAATAATGAAAGAGGAAGCATGAAGATGAAGGTTATGAACAGAATTTCCTCATAGATGATTTTACTGACTCTTTGATATTTGGTTGGGCATTCAAGACTTGGGTTCTCCGAACGGCTCCATTTGCTTTCTTTGTTTCAGTAGTGATAGTAAGAGAACAAAGACAAGGTTATGTGATCTATGAAATTGGGTCTTCTTTTGAACACTGTATATGTAGAAGAGTGAAGATGATCAGAATATGTAATGCAACATTAAGTGGGTTGGTTGGTAGTTGGTACCTACGTGAAGATCAATACTATGAAACTTCATCTTTCTCAAAACCGCTAGCTTCCGGCTATTGTTGATTTACTAGTGTATTACCCAAAACTATTTCAGGACAAAAATTGTCAGTTCTTCCTACTCCCACCTCAACGAACATCGTTTTTCAATTGTTCTTATAATTACTGCCAACTAACACTACATTTACCACTGCTTTACTATAGAAAAGTTGGGCAGCAGAAGAGATGGAGACTTGAATTTCAGAGGGGGTCGGTAGACACTTTTATGTGGTTTGGTTGGAAGCGGTTGCAAGGATGTCTATTGCACTTAATTCTACCATATAGGAGTGCACACTTCTTGCTTAAGTTAATTTAATGTGTTAGCTAGATTTGCCAAAAATGGAGTACATAATTGCCACTTTAAAGGCAGAGGGGAGCAGTTGAGGCTTGACTCTTGAGACTTTTTTTTTTTTGGTGAAGACTCTTGAGACTCTCAAGTTGAGAGTTGAGATGACTGATGACCTACAAGTTATGAAGTGGGTTTTTTTTATAGTGAAGATCATTCTCATCTAGTTAAATCTTTTCTTTTGGTCCTATATTCTTGATTATTTAAAAATTAAAACAATGTTGTAATATAATAACATGAGACCTTTTTTTTGTGTGTGTATGTCCTTTAGGAATCCGTCAGGATTATAATTTTACCTATTGCAAAATGTTTCGGTCGGTATGTTAACTAGTTCTCAACATAAACATCTTCTGATACAAAATCTGTCCAAAAATAAAAACAATTGCAGAAAATGTGATGTACTTGTTGCAGTCACTTTTGAACCATCATAAAAGACACCCCATGAGATGTAGATGGCTCGGCATTGCTATGATGTCGAAAGTAGAGACTTGTATAGCTAATGTCTCATAAATAGGTCCAACGCATTACTAAAATTTGGAATTTTACATCTACTGTGCATTACTCGAGAAGGTCATGTTTGTTACAACTACTTGCAATTGGCATGACAATAAACGTTAGACATGTGATCATACTCTTGAATCTTACATGGTTTATTCATACATCTACTATAAATAGCAACTGCTCCATTTGAGTGACATCTCATTGTAACAAATGATAGCCAAACCATAGAATGGTGTCGAATCTTAGTTTAGTGATTTTCATTATATGAAATTAGTACTCCCACACAACCAAGGTATTTAGATATCTTACAGCAGTTGAGATGTTGTAGGAAATTGGAAAAGATATACGATAAGAAAGAGGTGGCAAGAGGTGTCTGGTCTGAGTCTTTAGACATAGCTGAAACTGAGCGTAAATGGTCCCATGCAAACTCTCTAGCTAAAAACTGAAATCATCTGTCGGGAGTGCTAACTTGGTTGTATGGTGTTTTATAGAGTTGAATTTTGTTTTTTAGAATCTATTTGGAAGAATCCCAACTTAAACCTTTGTAAACTCGGTTTCTTTTATTAAATAAATCAAGTTAAGATTAGGATGATGTAATTATTGATTTCCAGTTGATTTTATTAATTAAGAAGGTTTACCTCATAAACTGCACTAATTCGCTGTTTAGAGTTCATTCTTATGGTTCCGCTACTTTGACATAAATTTTAATAAGAAGCTCTTCTGTTTTATGTGAGTGTTTGAGTTAAAATGTGGACATCAAGGCCAAACGACGAACATCCATATATGTTAGCCAGATACTGGTCAAAAGAAACCCATGTAGTCTATTAACGTCGAACAAAAGCACCATTCCTCTCAACGGTCAAAATTGCAGATAAATGGTATTCAAATCATATCCGAGTGAAAGTCTTCGTGACGTGAAAAAAATGACAACCCACGGCCAATATACTGTAGTATGCAGCTGCGCTGGCTTGGCATCTCCAGGAGCACACTATTGATTTGCTCAAAACTCACTTTATCTAGGCACTTCTAGCATAGCAAACTGAAAGAGTGAAAGTTCAAATATCAACAACTTAGATGCCTAAAGGGCCAAACTGATAGCGGAACGCTTGGGCCTTCTTCTGTAGCTATTTTCTACTGGGCTTGCAGTTTTAGACATATTTTGCATGGACCATAGGATATATGGATCTTGCCCCATTCGTGTCTAATTCAATATATGTAACATGGTGGATTTTAATTTTGGCATCGTCATCTAATCCAATATCCAACTTGTATCTGATGGATGCACGAATGGCCAGATTAGATGCGGATGAATTCAGCGAATTTTATAATTAAAAAAAATATTAACTCAATCTCATTTCATAGTAAAAAAAAATTAATTCCTACATAAGAAAGCCTTGAAATTTATACGTCAGCATCAACGAAGAAACTCATAACTATTAGAAAGACACAATAGTCCCAAATTATAAATATGAAATATCAATACATATGATAAAATTATCATGGGAAGAAAAAATAACTACTAATTTAGCGGGTGGTGACATGCAACATGTTTTTAACCTCCGATTCACATTTAAAAAATCCATTGGATTTCAAAAAGTGAATGCGCATCCAATACATTAATGCACGCATCAGATGTCCACGTGCAAAACGACAGGGGGGATGTATTGAATACGTTGTTTTTTTTTTTTTGAAAATCAAAGAACCTTTTCATTAATGGAAATTCGAGGTTACATTGAGTTGAAGATCGAAAATAAGAGAATACAAATAACCATGAACATACTGTAGAAGTACAATACCGAGAAATCCGACAAGAGAAAGAGAAGGATTAACGGAGTAAGACAAATACAAGTATGAATAAGACCCGATTGAATCGGAGGAAGAATGGTTATACTCGGAAATATATTCCAACCATTTTGTTTGTTTTTCTTCTATAAAAAAGATATGCTCCCAAAATAGGAGTGATTTGCTCAAATCTCTTGTAGCTAGTGATGAAACTTCCGTCATCAAATAAATCACCGATGAAGATCCCGTCGCCGGAAAGATAGATGATGACGATTCCGATGTAGATTCCGTCGCCGGAGACAACTATGATGAAGTTTTCGTCGTTGGAGTACATCCCTAGTGATCTTAAAACCCAAAACAACCAAGAACCGCCATTAAAACGTACAAAAACCTCCTTGAAGGAGTAGATAAAACCACCTTGAAGGTGTAGATAAACCTCCTTGAAGGAGTAGAAAAACCTCACCATATGGTAAGTAAAAGACATCAAAATTACCTAAACTAAACAACTAATCTATGAAAGCAAGAAAATGGATTGTGACCTGCTCAGATCCGGTCCTAAATGGACCAGATTTGAGCAGTGAAGATGGAACTTTAGATGGGTTTTTTTTTAGGAAGAAGAGAGAGCTAGAGAGGAGAGAGAGTGTTTTTGAAAAATAATTTAAATGACCCAGGGGGGACGGATTGGATCCGCAGATTTTCCCCACATTAACCAAGTCGACTTTTAGTACATCTAAAAATAATTCACACTATTTTTTTTTTTTTTTGATAATAAAACCTTAATATAAAACTAAGAAAATAAAATATAGGGTTGTTCTCGCCTAGCGAGATTGAGGTGTGCCTCATTAGATATTACATCAAAAAGAAGGCATGGAGGAGCTTTTTTTTTCATACTAATTCATGTTTTTTTTCCCTTTCTTTTGAAGCATGTTGTTGTTTATCTAAAAAAAAAATTAAAAAAATGAAAAAAAAAAATGCTTGTTAGTTGTTACAAGTTACACCCATTTGTAATTTGAATGCTAACAAATGTTTTATTTGTGACTAATAGAGGAGCTAGTGAAGCTTAAATGGTTATTCATTCATCTATAAATTGCAATTCCTTAACTTGTAGTGGCATTTCATTGCTAATATATAGTGTAGGTTAGTGAGTCCAAAACCCATTTTCAAATTAGTGATTTTCTACATTTTCGAATTAGTTATTTTATAACCATAATATTTTAAGAATAAAGATGATGGAGGAAATTGGAAAAAAATACTTGTCAAACGAGAGTTTTAAACCATTCAAGTGAATTCAATGTAGGAAATTACGATTCCTCGTATGCTCAAAATTATTGTAGTTGTGCAGAGACGGAGCCAGAGGTTGACTAATCCTGGATGTAGCCCAAGACACCCCTTATATCTCAAGTCAACTAGCACAAGTTTTATTCATCCTTGACATGGGCTTGAGTGGCCATCCCAAACCTAATTTTCAACACGTTTTCACCAACATTGTCAGGTCATAGTCATTGGGTTTGGGTAGAACCCTTGTTACATGGAATTTTTTCTTTTCACCAAACTGTTTAGGCTCGCCACGTTTCAAAATTTAATGGCTGCAAGAAAATCTACCCATTCCATCCAAATTCTTCACCCTAAAAAATCTCCTTTTTTATGCATTCTCTCGGATCATCAGCGACACCGATTACGCTAGAAGCATTTTCTTACAAATGCCAAATCCAAACATGATCAGGGGGTGTTGTCAGATACCAGACCCAACTACAAGGCCGATTATTATGTTTCAGGAACTGTTACAAAGAGGTTACCCAAATCCGGTTATTGCTGTCAAATCCTATGATGATTGAGGTTAACAGATTCATTCATTGTATATTCTTGATATTTTTGAGAGTCTCAAGAGTCAAGCCTCTTATATATTCTTGATTATTTAAAAATTAAAACAGTGTTGTAATAACATGAGACCTTTTCTTATTTGTGTATGTCCCTTAATGAATTCACCAGTATCATAATTTCACCTATTGCAAAACTAAATAAAATTTACAAAATGGTCGAAAGACCCCCATCAAAGAAAAACCAAAGGCTATTAAGGTTGACGATGGTTTCCCAACACCAAAGGCTATTAAAGGTTTACGATGGTTTCCCAACGAGATAAAATTTGAGACATGGTGAAGTACTTAAAAGTCTGCAAATGAGTAGTCCACCGCTTCAAATTCTACTTCACTGCAGTCACGATCGTGTCAAAAACCTTTAGTTTGTCCCCATGAATAATATAGTATTCCTTTCCAACCAAACCTCCGAATATGGGATTAAAGGCCAAATGGTACTATCTTGGACTAAACTTTGTGACTCTCCAGCTGTGTAGTAGCCCTTCCAAGTCCTCTGCCATAACCCAACAAGTTCTAGATTCTGGGAAGAACTCGACACTCTAACTGGTTGGAGCTCAGATGCTTGGTGCATAGCTGGTGACTTCAACTGTGTTAGAAGAAGATGGGAGAGAAATAGAGCTGGAGGCTCCAAGCTAGGGATGATTCTTTTCAATGAGTTCATGAATCAAAATGACTTATTGGACTTGCCTGCAGGGGGATGTTTATACACATGGACCAATATGCAAGAGGTACCAGTTTTGTGCAGATTAGATAGGGTTCTGATCTCACCAGATTTTGCTTCCAAATTCCCAAGTGTAGCACAAACCATTCTCTCAAGAAATTCATCTGACCACTCACCAGTACTACTTACAACAGGTACCATAGTTAGAAACTTTGTACCTTTTAAACTTGAGACATATTGGCTGTATCATAAAGAATTCTTAAGTAACTTGCAAGTGTGGTGGGCTACTATGAAATACTTTGGTTCTCCTAGCTTCATATTTGCTAAGAAGTTACAGAATCTGAAATATTTCATTAGAAGATGGAGCAGGGAGAAATTTGGTCAAGTGGCTAAGAGAAAACAGGAGCTAATTTCTAAGATTGATGAGCTGAACAAAAAAGAGGAAGAAGAAGGTACTCTTGGTGATGACCTTTTCACTGAGAGGGTAGAAAACAAAATGGAGCTCAAGCATATAAGGATCAATGAACACAGGAAGTGCTTGGCAAGAGCAAAAACAAAACATCTAAAAGAAAGTGACACCGACACAAAATACTTGCATCAGTTGGCTAATGGGAGGAGAAGGAGAAATACAGTACATATGTTGAAGATAAAGGTTGGGGATAACTTCAATCATGAATACATTAAGAAGGAGTTCAATGAATATTTCACTAAATTGTTTCAAGAGGAACATGTTTGGAGGCCTCAACTGAATGAAAACTACTTCAACAAAATATCAAAAGACGAAAGTGAGTGGCTGGAAAAAGAGTTCACTGAAGATGAAGTATGGGGAGTAATTAAGAAATGCGGAAACAATAAGTCTCCAGGGCCTGATGGGTACCCAATGGAGTTTTTCAAAGTTGCTTGGCAAGTTGTGAAGGAGGATCTGATGGCAGTGATAAAGGAATTCTTTGACAAAGAGAGAGTAGACTGGAGAATCAATTGTGCTTTCATCTCATTGATCCCTAAGAAAGAAGAATCCAGCAGGCCACAACATTTCAGACCTATCAGCCTAGTTGGGTCAGTGTACAAAATCATTTCCAAGCTTTTGGCAAATAGACTCAAAATTGTGTTACCTAAGTTAATTTTTGAACATCAAGGTGCCTTTGTTAAAGGTAAACACATTCATGATGGTATCTTGGTGGCTGGTGAGTTAATAGATGCTAGATTAAAAGCAAACATACCAGGAGTTCTTTGCAAGCTTGACATTGAGAAAGCTTTCGACAACATAAATTGGCACTGCATTGACAACTTGTTGGCTTGTACTGGATTTGGTTTGAAGTGGAGAAGGTGGATACATTGGTGTTTATCTTCAGCTCAAGCATCAGTTCTTGTAAATGGGAGTGCTACTGAGAAGTTCAAGTTGCAAAAGGGACTCAGACAAGGAGATTCTTTGTCTCCATTCTTGTTCATTTTGGCTGCTGAAATTCTCACTAAGTTACTGAAGAGAGCTGAGGATCTCCAAATGATTACTGGTTTCAGCATCAATACAAGCATAAATGTGTCACATCTGCAATTTGCTGATGACACACTTATCTTCTTGGATGCAAAGGAAGAAATGGTAGAGAACTTACTTATGGTGTTGTAGGTGTATGAAGCCACTACTGGTCTCAAAGTAAACCTAGAAAAGAGCTCTGTCATAAGCATTGGAGCTGATGCTAGGATACAACATTTGGCGAACATTCTGCATTGCAAAGTGGAAAAACTTCCCATAAAGTACCTTGGTATGCCACTGGGTAGTACATCCAAACAAACCTCAGTTTGGGATTGTATAGTAGAGAAGTTTAAGAAGAAACTACCCATCTGGCAGAGAAGATTTCATAATAAAGCTGTTAGGATAGAGCTCATTAATAGTGCTCTAATGAGTCTCCCATTATACTTCATGTCCCTGCTTCCCATGCCTGTCTCAGTGGAGATGAGTTTAAGAACTATAATGAGGGAGTTCCTTTGGGGTAGTACTGAAGATAAGAAGAAAATTAATTGGGTGGCTTGGGAGAAGCTTTGCAAACCCAAAAAACTGGGAGGTGTGGGATTAAGGAACTTAAGAGCTGCCAATAAATCTCTCCTCGCCAAGTGGTCATGCATGGAGATATGCTATGAAAAGAATTTACTGTGGAGAAGAGTGATTAAAGAGGTAACCAATACATAACAGGATGATCCATGGGCTAAACAATATACACTTCCTTATGGTAGAGGGTTTTGGAGGGGGATTCAAGGAGCTGCAGGAGAAGTTCAAATGATGTCAATCTGCAATATCAAATCTGGAAAGCAGACCAAATTCTGGGAAGATAAATGGCATGGAGCAGCACGCTTCTGCACTACACACAAAAAAGCTTATAAAGCCGCAGTCAACAGGGATGCTAAGGTTGCTGACCTTATTGTGCAAGGAATATGGAGTATACAACTTAGAAGACATCCCACAGCTGAGCAAACTGCACAATTCACTGATCTACTAGCACTTTTGGGAGACCCTCCTGACCTTACTGATGGAATTGACAGCTTGGAATACATACAAGGTAACTCTTACTCTGTCAAAGAAGGTTATGCTTGGTTACTTAAACAGTCAGTGGCAATCAACTCTGCAGCTGCTCCATCAGACTATAAATACATTTGGAAGAAGTATGTGCCAAAAAAAACTCAGATTTTTGCTTGGATGGCTATACAAAACTCAATTCCTACGGTGGATAACCTGAATAGAAGAGGCAGGGAAATAACAGAAACTTTGTGCAGTCTTTGCACAAGCCATGAGGATACTGTCAACCATGTTTTACTGCATTGCCATTTCACCAGCAAGGTTTGGGACTATTTTGTTCAGGAGATGGGAATGCAATGGTCACACAAGTGCACTCTTCGGGAGCAGTTGCAGAGCTGGCTCAACACAATGGGAGTATACTAGCTAAAAGGGTTTGGAAGATAATTCCTTTTGTGATTCTTAGAGTCATTTGGTACGAAAGGAATAAAAGGGTGATGGAGAAAAGAAGAGGTAGATCTGTAACCTCAGTTATTAATGAGGCTAAGAGAATGGCGTATAAATGGGGATCTCTTCTTGGTTGGTTTCATGGGATAAGTTTCAGAGATCTTTTAATAAGTTGGGATGCTGTATTTACCTGAAATAACTTGTAAGGGATTTTGATTATGGGCTTAAGCTTTGGTCTTAAGTTGTGCTTGTAACCCATTTTTTTCATATTCAATAAAATTTTAGCCCTTTTACCTCCCAAAAAAAAAAAAAAAAGGTTCTAGGCATCTAAGAAGTAGGTCCATGAAATCCTTGCTTAGGCTAAGTCCAATGTTGGTGGAGATCTCTAGTTTAGGGGAATTGATCGAGTCCAATGTGATTGGGTACTCCAGTAATGTCTTATTCCTCTAGGGGAAGTGTTTTTTTGCATAACCGACCGGTGATGAAATCACCGATGTGTAATTCTAAAGTAGATCGATGCTTGAATCATCGATGTTTTTTTTTATTAATAATTAAAAATCTTTAAACCAGAAAACTTAATATTAAAAATACAAAACCAAACAAAAAAATCAAATAAAATATTTGGAAGTGGGATATGGGACCACCAATAAGCAAATAAAAATTGGGAGTATGCCCCAAAATCGACCATCAACTTGGGGATCTACCAAAATATTTAAGAGTTCGGTAATCTGCCTTAACTGTTAAGAAATCTATCCAAACTCGTTAAAAAGTCAATTTGGTGACCATGTAAACTTACACGTGCTAAATGATGTTCAATTCATAGATTACATTCACAGATTTTTTTTAATAGATAAACTAGGACTAAGCCTGAGGTTACAAGACGCGACAAACATTTCCATATAGGACCAAGTGACTGATCTGAAGTAATAGATTCTCAGTTAACATATTCACATGTAGCAGAATCTTAAATAACACTACGCCACAGGGCCTGATTCCCAACGTTTTTTTTTTCGCATCTGCAACGTTAATAGCTGTTGCCCACGTGGCAACGTCAAATAACGTTACACAATTTTTTTTAACGTTGCTCCAATTAGGAATTATTAAAATTAATTAAGCAACGTTATTAACGTTGCCAATATCGTTGCGCCTTTAAGGGCTTAGATGTCTTTTTACTGGAAAATAGATTTTCCTCCCCTTTATTAGTTTTCTCCGTCCAGTTTTTTTTTATCTTCTTCCTCTCTCTCTCGTTTCTTTTCTTTTCTCTTCCTCTGAATACACAGAGATGACCAATAACCAGCGAGATGATCAATACCTCTGAGTACAACGTTCTCCCTTTTACCTTCTTCTTCTTCTTCACTTCATTGCTAACCAGCGAGATGATCAATAACCTTAAATCAATCCCGTCAAAAATCAATCCAGATCTGGAATCAAACCGAATTTGTGAGATGGGTTTCAGATATTTCTCGATCTGATTTGTGAGATCTCTTGAACTCATCTCACAGATTAAAACCCATCTTTCAATAGTCAAACCCAGTCATAGGTAAATCAGATCTAGTCAAACCCAGTCATAGGTAAATCAGATCTAGTTGTAATTGGATCCAACATTGCAAAGTCATCCGGCAAGAATTTCATCTTTCTTTTTTGTTTTCAGAAATTTCAACAAGAAATTGAGTTTTCTGAAAGAAGAAAGATCAAGAAATTGCTCGATTAGTTCTCTGAAAGAAGAAAGTTCAAGAAATCGGTAGGTTTTTTTTTTCCTTCAGAATTTCAAGAAGAAATTGGTACTCTTCCTTCTGATTTTGATTATTATGTATGTTTTTCTTGAATAAATTTTGTTCTAAATGTTAGATATGATTTTGATTTTACTACTAGGTTTGTTGAAGTTTTAATTAGTTCTCAAATGGCGTCAAGTTATCCTCCAGTAGATGAAGATTGGGAAAGAACAAAATACGAAGTTAGTCGGTCTGTAGTGTGGTTAACAGTAAGATGTAATAGAGCATTTGATATAGATAAAGCTGGTGTATACTTTGGTACTGGATTTGTCGTTGATAAAAGGCGTGGGATTATTCTCACCAATCGGCATGTTGTCACTACTGGTAAAAATTCTCTAAAAGTTTTCTTTATCTCAGTTTGTTAATCTTGTTAATTACTACTTAGAAATCTGTATAAATGTGTATTTGCAGGACCTGTTATTATTGATGCTAAGTTTAGTAATGGAGAATCACTTCCAGCAGTACCTGTCTACATAGATCCAGTATGTGTTTTATGTTTGTTTTGATTTTTGTTTTTTCTCGTATCGATTATTGAAAATGTTAAGAACCGGAAGTCAATATTGCATAGTTTTTTTTTCCAGGTTCATGAATTCGCTTTCTTGCGGTATTATCCGGGTTATGTGGAATTTCTTGAGTATGAGGAGATTCCTCTGGTGCCTGAGGCAGCTTGCTTCGGAATGGAGATTTGTGTTGTTGGTTATTTCACTGATGCAAAGGTAATACTCTTCTTTTAGAGACACAAGAAGATTTGGAAAATGCGGATGTAGCTTATATTTGTATACTGTATCTTTGTCTATTTATGCTTGTTCTTCATGGTTAGATTATCTTTAGCGTGTAGGCAACAATTGTTAATTGCCAGCTCCGGATATTCCTACTTCACACCTTTTAATTACACCCTGAACCAATTTGTTATTAACGTGATCTGAATATGACATTGCTATGCAGTGATGACTACAATGACTTTGATACTTTCTACATGCAAGTAATCTACATAATACTAGGATTCATGACTTTATTGTTCTTTAGAATTTGTCCAAAAGCAACCGCTAAGCTGAATTTTGTGCCTTTACAGGCTGCAGCCGGAACAGAGCGGGGTTCAAGCGGTTATCCATTGGTAGATAAACAGGGAAGAGCAGTTGCCTTAAACACAGGAAATTCCACAAGGAAGCATATGTTGCATTTTTTCTTCCTCTAGAGCGGGTTCGTATTTTTCTACCAATTGTTAAGACAAGGTCTCAAAGATCACTTATGTCAGAATTAGAGTTTGCTTATGCTGTCTCATGCATTTTTATAATTTTGTACTGCACTGCATAGGTTGTGAGGGCACTGAGTTTTGTTGTGAAAGGTCATAAAGACTCATCTGGAAATGAGTGGGAGGCTGTTGCTGTTCCTCGTGGTACCCTTCAGGTTAGTCAGCTGACCTTCAGTCACTGTTGTATGGTCGGAAGTTAACTTATCCAAATCAAGTAACGAATATGTGCAGAAACTTAAATTTTGAGTATGGACCTCATCCGCAGATGGTGATAACCAGTTTTAACAGTTGGACTACCAGCATGGTTACCAGACATAACCAGTCTATTCTTATGAACATAAGTGTAAGGGAAATGGACTGCCTACATTTGTCGAACGATGTAATTAGCGAGGGAATTCTCCACAACTAAGATTCCCGGTGGCGTATTTATATGACATTAGGCATAGAGTAAGCAGACTCAAGGATCTGTCCGGAGACATCACAACCTGAATCAACTTGGTCGCGAGGACTGTGTTAATGATAGGTTGTTTGGTTGACCATTACTTCTCATCAACTTTTATCTGCATTTGCAGGCAACATTTCTGTATAAGAGCTTATGTGAAGTACATGGACTGACAATTGAAAACGAAAAGGTAGCCTTTCTTTCCAGTAATTTTGTCTTGGGCCAATTCTGCTTAATGTGAACGCCTTAGGTAGTTTGAACTTTTCTAGGTGATCATACACTAAATTCCATCTATTATGTTTCCTGTTGATGCAAACTTACTTATTATATAAATGCTTGACTAGATCGTAAGGGATTCATTATGGAGATGTGGGTTCAACTTATGATCCTGTTGATGCAAACTTACTTATTATATAAATGTTTCCGTTGTTCTTCCCTTATGATCGTTCATGAATGCAATCTATTCTGCTATTTCGGAACCTGTAAATTATTGTCCATACTTTTTCGCCTTCTTTTTGCAGAATGTTGAATGTGCTAATGATTATACTAACCAACTGTGAGCATCATCATAACCCAGTACACGTTTTATGGTTATTCGACTACTTTTTGCCATAGTCCTGCAATGTCTACTAAACAGCTGAGAACCAGTACCATTATAATGCAAGGGAAGAACAACGTACAATATATGATGGTTTCAGTTTGTGAGAAAGTTGAAAGCAAGGGAAGAACAACGTACAATGAGGTAAGGTGGATTTTTAGGATTCATATATGTGGAGCTCTTCATTTTGCTTTTTGTGCTTGCGATTCAGTTGTGTATGAGTTAGCATCTTGTTTACTAGAGTGTCTGCATACATTTTTGGATGATATTTGGGGTTCTTTTGTATAGATTTTTGTATTTGTATTTGTATTTGTATTTGTATTTGTATAGATTTGTAATACATTTTTTTAATTTAAATACAGAATTTATTTATTTTGTAATTTTATTTTTTTTATTCTAATTAAAAAATCCGCAACGTTTATAGGCGTTGCCTAAAGTACAGAAAACGTTGCTCTAAATAAATTCTGCAACGTTACTTACGTTGCTTTAAATAAAAAAGTGCAACGAAAGATGCAACGTTACTTCCGTTGCTTTAATTAATTAAAGCAACGTTATTAGACGTTACCAAAAATTTGTAACGTCGTTTTCGCAACGCTAATAGACGTTGCTTTAATTCGGTGCAACGTCTATATCCGTTGTAAACCGGTCCCTGTGGCGTAGTGTAAGTAACCAGTAGCAGTAACACCCGTATACATGCGGGAGAGCTTGGATCGTTGAAGCCTGATCCACCGCCCAAGAACAGTTTTTAATAAAAATCTGAAGCCAACCTTCTTCCAAGGAAAAAGGGCTAAGAGATGTATGGAATAGAAGTTTCCAATTAGGAGAGCAAAGAACTCGCCGGATAAATCGTCGGAGACCCTGTACCTGCCGGAGATGATAATCACCAATCTCAGAGCAAAAATCAATCAGATCGTGACTCGAATATATGAATCCCATTACATAGAAGATCACTAGACCAAAGTAAGAAAATGAAATTCTAAACAAGTAAAACCTAAATCGAGACCTAGATCTGATAAGAATCAGGTCGGCCATACACCCTACAGCATGGTGATTACAAGGATCTAAAAGCCTAAACATTAACAACCGTTCACCACCGGAATCAGACCTGAACCCAGATTTGCTTCAATTTGGTAGGGAAGATGCAACTGCCTTGAGATGTTCATAGACCAGAACCAAGCTTGAAGATATGCTCTGATTTCTACTTAGAGAAAGAAAACAAACCGTACCTCCAATAACAGCCATAGATCCAGAGAAAAAATCCAAAAAATAGACAAGAACAACACCTAAAGAACAAATCCGAGAAGAAAAACTAGAATAAAAGTAATAGACGGGTTAACCAGGAAAAGAAAGCTTGGGTTGATGTTGATCTGCTCAGATCTGCTCCTAAAGAGCCGATCCGAACAGTAGAGAATCAGACAGAGAGAGTTTCGTTGAGAGTCTTTTTGGAAAGAGAGAGAGAGAGCAGTTTTGGTTCATTACATTCACATATGCTACACCATATCATAATTTTTAAGAAAAAGAAAAAACCCTAAGCTTTAATCCAATCTTCTTCTTCTTCTAGATTCCTGCAAAGATAATGTTCACATTCCCAACTTGACGTACATCATCAACTTGGTCCTCTAAAATGAACAAAAAAAAAAATATATCACACTAAACTAGTATTTTCATCATGGCCGCCAGATATTATCTGTCGATTTTTTGACTAGTCAAGTACGATAAATTGACTTTGTGACGGAAACTATTATATCGGGGTAGATTACCGAACCCTTGAATATTGAGGCAGATTCCCAAGTTATTGTCGATTTTGGGGTACATTCTCCATTTTCCCATGAAACACTCCTCTGCTTATAATTAATCTCTAAAAGGTCAATGGTCAATGCTCTCAGCAGGTCCAAGCCTTCTTCGAAACTAACTGCCCTCGATTTCCACAGATTTGCAAAACTGTATGAAACTGTTGTGTACTAATCTTGTATAGCCTGGGATATTTGGTTGCAAATGGTGTCTTGTTTAACCAGTCTACTAAAAGTTATTTCTGCACCGCTCGATTTTGAGACCCATTGATAATAGATTTGTGAAATGTATCCAACCACGTTTTATACCAACAAATGTAAAACTATTTTAGAACGTTGTTAACAAAAAAAACAAAGTTTTATACCAACAAATGTTTCATATTCCATAGATTCTTAGACGGGCATGTTCTTGCAAAGATAACATGTAATGGAGAACCTGCTCTTGGAGCAGTGGTTCTCATCCGCCTCCCATAGGGAAGGCTCAGGGTCGATCCCTGATAGATGTAAATGGGGTGGGGGTTGGGGGCAGTGGGGCCACCCAGCCAGTATCAAAAAAAAAAAAAAAACATGTAATGAGTTGCAAAAACATCAAAATTTACAATGTCGGTTTCGCAAAATATATTCAAGGACATCGCCTTCAACTTGCACATTAGATGTGCATTGCACTGGACTGCTCAAGTGTTCTCTAAGGCTAATGGGTTGCAAAAACATCAAAATTTACAATGTCCGTTTCGCAAAATATATTCCAAGGACATCGTCTCCGCGATGTGCATTCCACTGGACTGCTCAAGTGCTCTAAGAGGCAAGCACAACACAGTTAACAAAAAAAAACAAAAAACAAGATATCCTGTTGGCTCCCAGGATCACTTGTTGAAAGTAGCAGTGATATTGGGAGTACGGAACGTAGTGGTATTAGGAGTTCGGAACTTTCTCAAGCGACGAACCAGAGTCACAACACCTTCCATTACAGTGGCTCTTCTATTCTCCTTGAAGTTCCAAAGCTCTTGAACTGGATTTCGACCGCTTGCGTTGTACTGGTTCATCTCCATTAGAGCATTAACAACTGCCGAATATGCTTTCTCACCCCATTCATTTTTCAATCCTTTCAGCAATTTATCATTCGCGTCGATAGATTCCTGCACACAACATAACATGACAAAGAAACTATTAGCTTGAAATAGTTCACAAAAATCGGTTCTTTTAGAACAATAGGAGCTACAACTTGTGTTAGTGGCAAGATATTAGACCTTATGTTTCCCATCCACCAGGGTGATTTTGAATGGATGCCAAGCTTGGTCCATGAGCATTTGCTCCCAAAAGTTGCAAAGCAAGACAGACTGATTCGAAACTAATTCCGCAGATGATGAGCTACACATGCCTCTCAATGCATTACCAAACGGTCTGGAATCCAATTCCCCCATTCTCTTCACCCCAATTATACTCCGAGTAACCGTACTCTCTTCAATTCCCTGAAACTCAATGGCAATGCATACACAGTTAAAAGCAAATTACGCCAACTATTACTATTTCAACATAATCGAATCAGAAACACGAAAGCCACTGGATCATCATAATTAAACTTACACGGACTAGTACTTTCCGAGCTTGTTGTAACTCATCATTGTAGCGATGTTCATTGACAGTCAAGACTTTGTTAAGATCTTCCAAACTGTCAATATAATCAGCCCTATCCCTCAGTGATTTTGTCAACCCATCTATGGTTTCTTTTTGTCTCTTATCCCTGTTACAACAAAAACGAAGGTAACAAGCTAACTTGCTTTTCATCACCTTTGCACCATCACTCAATCGTTTGATTTCATCATTTTTATCATCGGCTTGCTTCTCTAACAAAGCTACCTTAGCTTGAAGCTTCTCTACCTCACCCGATTGCAGTTTCTCCACTTCATTTTTGTCCTCAACTTGTTTCTCTAATTCATCAAGCTCGGTTTGAAGCTTCTCCATCTCACCCTGAAAGAGAAATAGAGGAAAGTTAATTTTAAGATTTGTCAATTTTTGGAAGTGGGTTCTTGATTTATGTAAAAACAGAGTGATTGAAAGTAACAAACCTTTTGATAATCAGAAAGCTTCATTAATGCAATTTCCAAACATGTTTTGGGCATATCATTGAACAAAGATTGTATCTTTAAAACTCCACTTTCCAATTCGTGAATCATAATCATCTGTTGATCATTATCAACCTTTACTATCCCCTATTCCAACAGAAACAGAGAAAGTCATCAAAAGAGCAATTTCAGTACTTGATTTCATGATCTTTTGTTGATCATTAACATTTAGTATCCTTTGTTTCTCACAAAACAAAGAGAATCATTCCAAAACTAGCAATTGCAAAGACAAACAAGAAAAGAAGTAGAAATGAAATATCAAGAAGCTTTACCTTATGATCATCATGAAATGAAACTTCAACAAGCTTTACCTTATCATCATCATCTGCACGGATTCGCTTATTGGAATCGACTCTTGTGGAAATTGCAGTACTTGATCTCATCATGCCTTTCCCTTTAACTCTCATGGTTTTCCTACTGTGATGGAGAGTTTTACAGGAGGAAGTGTGTATTCAAGAAGCTCTCCTTTGTTTTAGAGGAAATGGGTGCTTGAGACTGAATGTTGACTTTCAAAAGGCCTGGATGTACTCTATTAGTCTGATTGACACTAGTGAGAGCATTAAATGAACATCTAGACACTTGATTACTTCTGTGCTGTAGTGTCAATTCCAAACCGTCAGAAAAACCAAGCATCTTCTTTTCCCGAGGTGCAAAGTCTGGCCTTACTTTTCACGGTTGCCCAAAATTTCAACCCCTCAAAAGTGACACCCTATGGCCCTTTACGCTATGGAATGTAGCAGCATAGCTTTGATATGTGGACGTGCTGGTGAACGTATATCTTTGCTACTAGCTAGCTACCTGGATAACTTGCTATCACTTTGGTGGGTCCTACACATTTTTTTTTGACTGCTGGGGTTTTTCATTTTACAGTTTTTTTTTTTTGATCGGTAAATAAAGAGTTTTTCATTTTACAGTTGAAAGTTGAAACATGAAATGGTTGCTTAATGCAAACAAAGGTTTTTCACTTTTGACTACTTATAATTTGAAGGAAAACAAATGTTTTATTCGTGAGCATGGGAGGACTATTGGATTGAAGCTTACATGTTTTGTTCATCAAATCTATATATGGCACTCTATATCATTCGCAGTGATTTTATCAAACTTGTAGTTATTACTTTACAACCTGAATATTATAAAATTGAGATGATGGAGGAAACCGGAATGAATCAATAATATAAAACACATCGAAGATAAGTTGGCTTAGATAAACGGACCGTTGAGATCTCGCCATGTGTGAGATCGAGCGGTTGTGGTG
This sequence comes from Papaver nudicaule, assembly GCA_023529015.1. Taxonomy (NCBI): domain Eukaryota; kingdom Viridiplantae; phylum Streptophyta; class Magnoliopsida; order Ranunculales; family Papaveraceae; genus Papaver; species Papaver nudicaule. The sequence goes on from JAJJMA010335307.1 coordinate 23,064, forward strand.
TGATCTGTCCATCTAGGGAATTTGATGGCTGTCGTTGTGTCTCCATCGCATGATAGTGTCCATTCAATTTCATTGGAGTATCATTTACTTCTTAAGCGTGTGTTTTCTCTTCAGACCGAAACGTCTGAGTCTTTCTTCTTCCTCTTTGCAGTCTTACATCTCTGTATTACTCCAACAATCGAATATAGATCCCAAATCAGTCACCACCCTGCTAATGGGAACCAGGAGGTGTAATTCTATTCTACGCTATTTTATTGGGTTCTGTAGTTGTGTTTATTAGTAGGTTTTAATGTGTGGTAAACGAGAACAGATATACCTCTTGGCAATCAATAAAATTTATCTTAAAATTAGGATTTTTATTTCTTTCGATTGGTTCGTAAGCTTGATTTTTTATCTTTTCATTTTGATGTTCGGTTTTATCAGTCACGGAAGGGGGAAGAAGAAAAACAGAAGGAATCACTGTTTCAATGGTGGTTCATGGAATCCCTAGATATTTCTCTTTCATTGACTCACTAAGGCGTGCGAACAGTGAACATCATTCCGAGCTGAGGAGGAAGAAGAGGTCAAGTCAGAGAATGATAATTCTGATCGAACAACACACCGATGGATCCAACTCGAGTTTTTGTCGAAGACATTAAGCGTGTTGTTTTCAAGGTACCTCCCATCTTTAATTCATGCAACCTATTGATTTTGATTGATTTTGTTTTGATTATTGGAAAATGTAATCTTCAATGTGACAATAATAATCATAATTTCTAGCAAACAAATCCATGTCCCAAAATGTTAAAAGTTACAATCTTTCACACAGATTTTCAGTGAGATTTTGATTATTATGTAAAACAATTGGTGGTGGGATGGTGGATTTCAAGAAGTTTTTTTTTTTTTTTTTAGACATATTGGGGGCAATTGCCCTTTTTGCAATTGATAGCTTCAGTCGTGAGTGTCACTAAGTTATGAACCGAATATTGTAAAGTGCCTCCCCATGGTCTATGCATCTTTGATATTTCGTATGTTATTCGGAAAATTGGGGCAATTGCAAACATCTTCATAATCACGATTCTGTAATTTATTGATATCAGTTTTCTAATTTTTTATATGAGAAGTGATGCATCATTATCCTACCAATCGAATTACATTTATGTGTAGCGGGAACATTCCGGCAAGCATAAGGATTTTCTGGAAAGGGGATTCAGGTCTAATGGATCCTTGGTTGGTGGATACTATGAGGCTGGATGCATCATCAAGAATTACTACCCCTTGGGATATTCCATGACGATGCTCAGCTGGACAGCCATCGAATCTTTGTAACATTCCAATCTCATAACGAGTCTTCGTTTGGGTGGGTAAGAATTTCTATTACCTTCCTTACACCTTTAATTTGAGCTTTATGATTTTATTGGATGTGATTTTTCTGTTGTGCAACCCATATTGTTAAAAGGACAGGACAGCTTCAGTTTGACTTAACAACTATTTTTCATATCTTGATAAAAAATCGCCTTTTGACTTGAATCAATATGAAGAGGAAGACCACACGCATAGCCTAATTAGGGGAGCTTCAGTACTTTTAAGAGTTACAAATATAGAATTTGGATTCGCTTACATTTTTTTGATTTTTTTGTCTGATCTCTGACCTTTTGGCTCCACAACCTTGAAGGTACATAATTCCAGTTCCAGTGACAAAGATTTTGTTTCTGGGTTGGATGATTAATATGAATATTATGATGAATTTGGTTCTTTGGGTTTGTCTTTCCAGCTTGCTGAAAATGTACAACTTAGAGAGCACTTGGGATACATCTAGAAATGGCAGGAGTTAATGTGAGATGGCGTGACTATAACTAATCATGGAACATGTAGATAATTTGTGGACTTAAAATGAAATCTCAATTTGGTAGTGGATGGAAGGAACAGTTTGAGCTTAAGGATATGAGATGGTAATTGACATATTGGTCACATTTAGTTCTTAATTGTTGTTTCTCTGTTCCATTTCATTGCATTATGCAGACGGTAGGGAGAGATAGTGAATCAAGTGTTTTTGTGCAGGTTTAAGAATATTACAAAATAACAGCTTTTTGAGGTGAAGAACTTTCTTATTTCCCCAGACTCTGCAAGAAAAATAACTGCCTTTCTGTTTTAGCATGCTACGAGAATTGATCCCATATACATCTTTCATAATGCTTCCACCATGTATTTCGTGTCTATTCTTATATTGACTTACGATTCATGGTTTGTCTGAATTTACTTGGTGGTGTGTTGAGTTTCAGGAGTATATTATTTGTCTTTTTGTTCCTACTCTAGGTTTGCCCATATGCGCCATAATGAATCATTCCGGGAGATAAATAGAAAAACAATATAAATATCGTATCAAACTTAATATTCAACTGACATGATTCAAATTTGTAAACAGGGTGGGAACCCAAAGGAAAAGGTGGAATTGCCGTCTACATTACAGAGATGTGCGGACCTAAGGAATTTGATATCTGAAGTATATCTGGGAACAGAGGAACAAAAAATACCATCTCCGCAATATCTGGCAAAAGGAACCATTGCCTATAAATGAAGACCTTGCTGCAATAAATGCAAGAATTTAATTAGCAGCAGACAAGTTGACTGAAACGAAAGAGAATGGAGCATTTAAGTTGGACCGTTGTGTCTACTGCCATTGTGACTACTGCCATTTAAGTTGGACCTTAAAGTTGGTTGGCCAATTATAATACTGAGGAATATGAACCCAGAGAGGGGCTTTGCAGCGGAACACGACTGAAGGTTGAGATTTGGCTACCTTATGTAATAATAGCCACAGTATTGACTGGAGACAAACTGGGACAATTGGTAGTAGTCTCTAGGATATCTCTTACCCTATCATCCGGTCCCGGTTAGTGTCTCAGTGGCAGTCAGTGAAATTCATCGACATCTTTTTAAGAACGCCAGGTATTTTAGGCGTCGTTTGGTTTTACCATATTTTTAAATTCAAAGATGAAATCGGTAGTACTGCATGTTAATGAAAACACGGGTTCACTGAGGGTCATTCCAGAGTGGAATTGCAATAACAAGAGAACCTGGAAAAAATACCTTTGCATCAAGTGGTTTCTTTGGAGTTCAATCTATCAATACCTACTAACCTCTAATAATTTTAACACAAACAAAATCGACCAAGGACATTTCAAATATGGGATCTGAAGACATATACCTGGCCTAAAAATAACATACCAAATGTACTTATTCTAGAATATGGGTCCGGAGACTATTTATAAGGAAAGCCGCTTACAAAGAAACATGGCTACAAGGCGACGAGTCTTTTGGGAGGCTGTGAGGCGAATCTTATACGCAGACGGAAAAATACATATGTTTGGACGTACAATATCTACCAGTCCCGTGCCGTCTGCGGCACGGGTAAATCCCTTGTATATAATAAAACAAAACATTAAGGGTCTGTTTGGCACATAATTTTTGTACTACCGATAGTTGGTACTACGTGTAATTGTATTACACGACATTGGAATTACATGTGTTGTTTGGCACGTTATTATCAAACCCCGTCATATCTTCATCTTCACCGCAGTATATATCAGGGGAAAAAAAAAACTGAAAAAAAAAAAGTTTCAGATTTATAAACTATGGTTTGATTGATTTAATGGAAAGTATACATGAAATCATGATCTATACTCTCAAAATTATATCTCAAGTCTTGAATCCATCACAAATTTCGAAATAAGCATGATTAATCTTGAACTCCAATTTTTTCGTAATACCGATGAAATCAAAACTTAGGGTTTCTGATTTTTGTTTAAAACCATCTTTCAAATCTCATTCTTCAATTAGCCCAGTTTACAGTAGAGAGAACATGAGAGAGGGCGGTGGATAGATGATCGATCATAAACAAGGTCTTTGTATGAAATCCTAACATGGTTGCATCTTTCTTTGTGATGAAAACCCAAGATTCAAAAATCAAGAATTAGATTAGTATTGATGTTGATATCTTCGATTTTGTCTTAATCATCAAAAATAACCCTATTTTAACTTATTTTATGCGGCCAAAACTAGCCGGGTTAATATACCTTTTGCGGTCACCTTTTTTTGACTCATAAAGGGCGATGTATTAAAAAAGATCAATTCCTCATGCCCCTTCCTATGGGACACTTATGACACAAATTTTGGCTATTTTGGCCGGCTATGGACCTAGCAAACAAGGGTTTTGACGTTGCAAAGTTGCAAATTTGCAACTTTGCAACGTCACATGGAAATGGTATTTATTGATGGAAATTCCATCGACGATACAATTCCATCGATGTCGACGGAATTTCTGTCGAGGTCGATAGAATTTGTATCGACAGATACTATTTCCATCGATATAGATTCAGGTCATCCATCCGCTCGTTTATGAGTTCGCCTATAAATGAGCAACTTCAACCTCATTCACTCACACCTTCGGCTTTACTTTTCTCCTCCTTCACTTTGAAAATGGCGGGATCTCCTCAATATGAACCACGCTATAGTCATTTTAGGTTCACTAAGGAAGAGGATTTATGCATTTGTAGGAACTATGTGCGGCAAACGATGGAACGCTCCAATCCTATACAGTCGAATATAGGGGGCGAACTTTATGGGGTGATATATTAGAAGAATTTTTGAAAGAGCATCCTGGTAACATTAGGAGTCGTAGTGAACAGTCATTATCCGATCGTTTCTGCAAGATAAATCAAAAGGTTAATACGTTTTTGTAGAAAGTAATTCAAAAAAATCGTGTAAGGGGCCAAACCAACGACGAAGTCATTGATGCCGCGTTAGACGAGTGAGAGTACACCATAATGGAAAGTCTTTCTGTGGTGGGTTTTACATGTGTAGCAAAGGGGAGTGTCTTCCCTACCAAATCGGACGATGTGCTAAATGGTGAAAAAGTTGGTGAAGATAACTATCGTGTTCTGATTGACGTTGCCATATCGTATTCGTCGCGCATACCTGTTCCTATAAGGGACGAAATAGTTGAAGTGGGACAAGCTTTGGGGAAAGTTGTGTCTTGGCCCAAAAAAGCTATCATTAGAGAACCAAAAGTAGGTATTGCTTTTTCTTTATTACTTTTTTCTTTTAATTACTTCTCCGAGTTCAATTTTTATTATCTCTTTTATTGTAGGTTGGTGGTACCTCCATCCCTAGAGATCCACTTTCCGAATTTTATGAAGATGCGAGTGTTCTCATAGAGCAAGCAGCAGAAGACGTTCAAGTACCAATGGATGCAGCTATTTTCAACTCAAAAACCTCAAACCCCTTGTATTTATCATTGGATGATATTTTTTATATCTGCCACGAGGAAAAGGAAGCATCTATCAACAATGTTGCTTTCTATATAAGGTAATCATGTATATTATTTTCACTTATAAACAATATAACTGGTTACATGTAATGATCTAACAACAAGCATTGTACTCCTTTTATGTGTTATTGTTTAGGTACTTGCATGAGAAGATTATATCCTTAAAAAAAGAGAGGATGTTCGGTTTTATAAATCCTGCTACATTTGCCTTGAATTCAAGAACTCCAGAAACATTGCTCAATGAATTGAAGACATGTTTGGCCAATGTGAAGACTGAATATGTTTTCGTACCTTATCTTAAAAAGTAAGCATAACGTATTCGTCTACATAATCGGTTTGGAGATGTTCGGAGATGTTTATACTAACGAATACTTATGCTTCTTTTGTATTTCAGTAACCATTGGGTTCTGATGGTGGTGAAGTTGAGTATTCCAAAGATTTGGTGGCTTTGTTCAGTTAATGGAAAACCAATTGACAACATAGATGAGATTATGAAGAGGTTGATGAATATAAGACCGCTTTATTTTTTTAGATCTGTTTTTCCTTGAATGCTTCCTTACTTCTTTTCTTTTAATTTTTTGTCACAGTGCTGTTGAGAATTGTGTTGGAGAAAGACCGCCCTCTTGGTATTCACCACCTGTAAGTGCATTACCTCTATTGTGATAAATGAATTGCTAACTCATTGATTAATGACGATTTAGATTTCTAACTTGAACTTATTGTTGAACTTATTTAGCATGTCCCACGCCAACCTGGATATTGGGAATGTGGGTTTTATGTCATGAGGTTTATGAAAGATATCATAGAAGGAAAACCGAATCCGGTCACAGGACTGATGGTAATAATTTTATATGCTAGCATACATATAGCTCCATATTTGTAGATAATAGGATGTGTTTGAGTAACTAACTCTCTGTCATTGATTTAGAGGTTCGAAAAACAAGTATATGACAAAGATGACATCATGGAGGTGAAGATGGAATGGATGAACCATTTGAAGAAACATCTCATGTGTGTATTCAGATTTTATTATACGATCAAGTTAATGCTATTTTGGTGACACATGTACGCTAATACTATTCTCTCTTCTAATGTGCAGGTGAGTACATGAAATTGGTTGGTTAGAAAGGGAAGGAGCTTGCGGATAATGGAAGAATCTCTGAGCAAGAATGGTATCAGATAATGGAATAACATCTCTGGAGCAAGAATGGTATCAGTGTTAGTGCTAATAGAATAGGTTATGAACAATTTGTCATTTTATAATTTTTATTTATTAGCAAGAATTTGTTTACAACTATTAATAAATTAATTTCAATGGAAATTTCGTTTGTGTACATTTTGGATTTTTAAATTTTGTTGGTGTGTCGTACAGCAGCCCAGCAAAACACTCGTTTGGGCTTATATAGTTTGGCCTTAAAAGTCCGAATTAGTAACCCGATAAATAGCCTATAAGTAATACCCGATCTAATAGCCCATGCTATGACCCAGTAAGTAGCCCATTAGTAAGATCCGATCCAGTAGCCCAAATAATACGGAGCATTTGAAATGTAGCCCATTAGTAAAATCCGATCCAGTAGCCCAAGATAATACCCATGGGAGCATCTGAAATGTGACGGTTTTTAAAGTCAACAGTCACTTTAACAATTTAAAGTGACGCTTTTTCGGTTAAACCGTCACAATCTATATCTGAGGTGACGTTTTTCTAATAAAAACCGTCGCGGATGTATCTTACAATGACGGTTTAAAGATATTATTTGACACTTTTGACTAGTTATTGCTGACGGTTATGTGACAGTTGAGAAGCGTCACAGTAGATAGACTATCTACCGTGACACTGACAAAGGTGACAGTTACGGGGTTCACCTAAAACGTCACGGAATGTATACGGTGACACTTCTGAACTGTCACCTATCTTAATTTTTGTACTAGTGAAGGTTGTTTCAATATCCTTGCGGTGTTGCCAAAATACTCCCCGTTTTTATTTTTGGCCGCACAAGGTGTACTTTAAATTTAATGTATACAACTATTTTTTTAAGGAAAACTTGCATTGATTAGATACCAAAAGATAAAACATTGTTAATTAACGTTTTTCATCCAAGAAGAACAGAAACACTACAAAAAAAAGAAACCTAACATGTCCGCAAACTACAACTCGGATCCTTATTGAAGAAGAAATCCAGGGTTGAATAGGCCTTGCTGCGCCAATCCCAAAAATTCTTCACCCCTGTCACGCAATTCTTGTTAAGTTTCTGAATCAACATCCATGTGGGACTCAGAAGAGCTACCTGGAACTGTAGTTGCATCAGAATCATTCGTCGGACCATAACCCTGATGAGCTACGGGCTGCCATACTGTAGAGTTGGTATTATACCGATGAAACCCTCCCTCCGTAGGACAATACTCATTTTGCGATTCCTGGCCCTCAGTTTTGGTTCCATGGTCCTTGATGCAAGCCTGCCAACAAGGACCCTGGTGCACTCACGGGACTGACATTTGATCCACGAAAAGGCATATTAGCATAATTGGGGGGAGCACGGATCGTCGCTGGAGGAGTAGTATGAACATTGGGACTGTTGTTGGAGTTGCGAGTCATAACCCCGCCGCTACTTGGAACCCTACTCGGGGTGCTTGCGCTCGGACTTCTTCTACTACGAGTGTTATGATTGTGAGCTTGGACATCAGGGCTAGTGTTCTGAAGTGGAGAGTTTAGATCAAAGTTAAGGATTGAACCTGTCCTCCACTTGTTTATCTCCTCGATGTGCATATGCTGAAATCTACCCACGAGGTTGTGATAATCGTTACATCTTTGCTGAAGCAGCTGATATGGAACATCTACCATACTGTATGGTAGACACTCCCCGGGAAGAGCATTATCCAACGAGAATGGAACCTGGCCACCACTACTGGCATCAATCGTTTGAACTTCCCAAGCAAAAGGTGGTAAATCCGTGGAATATGGCTGAGTAGGGTAAAAATATGTTTGTGTAGACGATGATTCGCCTGGAACGGATTGCGAAGGCGGTTGTGAGGGAAGGAAATTACCACCAAGTGGAAGCTTACCTATTGCTGGGACGTCAGACCCACCGTAATTTTCCGGCTCTGTCAATATAGTTGTATCGGCAACCTTTCTAAACCATTGATCGTATTCTTCTCTGGTGGCTTCTTGAGTCAGCCGAAACGTATCATTCTGAGATGTCTCCCACTCCCCCAAAGATTCTCTCACCCGTTCATAATCGGCCTTCGAAATTATGCCGTCATCGAATGGGTTGATTGCTTTTACTAACACCCCAGTATGCTGATATACGAGTCGCTCTCCATAGTACCAAACACCCTCTTTTGATATAGGGCTATACAATACACACCTGGTCAAGCTCTTGTTGTACATCTCGGTGACATTTGGATCAGTCCCCCACTGCTCCCACTCATGGTACACCCAGCCTTTGTAAGTAGAAGTGGTCCGTTGGGCTCCTTGCATCCGGCTAACATTTCTGCTTGTGGTTCCATCTGTTAGCTGGTTGGTTGCCCAATTTCCTTTGCGAACATGGTCATAATTGGAAATTGTCGCTGTGTTTGCAATAAAGTGGGATGGTTCACTTTAAAATGAATGTAATACCAGAACTGCGAACATAAAATAAATTACATTATATTTGCAGGTAAAGAATAATACATTTGATGAAAAGCAGTTGAGGCTTTCTTACCTCTAAGATGTGATGATACGCATCGAAGCTAAAGGATGATCCGGAGGAGACATCTCTCAGGTTCCTGTGTATCTCTGCTAAAATTGGAGTTCCCCAATCATACTTATGTGCGATTTCCAGGTTTTCCAAAGTCTCCAGAAAACCAAAGGGTGCCATCGAACTAGCATTGGGGAAAAAACTATAGGAAAGAATCCACAATACAAATATTCTTTCGATCTCATCCTGGTCGTCTGCAGGATTATCTTGTTCACCGTTTTCGTAAATTGCACAATATTTTTCCAAAAAATTTCTCAAGTCTGCAACACTCAAACCCTCACATCTAATAGATAACCCATATTGTTCGAGTAAAGGAAGTCGTTCGGGCCAGCGAGTTTTCCACTTGGGTAAGTTGTATGGAATCTCAGGTCCCTTGCACATGATGCCGGTGATCATGTACAAATCCAGGGGACTGATTCCTACATGCATCATCATATTTAATTATCACATTATATAATATTGGCTTGCCCCAGTTAAATTTCTAATTAAAAAACTTACCCGCCTCAAAGTCTGGAAAGAAAAATGTATTTGAATTTCTCCAGTACCGCTCGATTAACGACCTTTGTATCCTTTTTTTCTCATTGTGAGTGTCGATGAAATAAAACTCTTTCCATGGGTACCGTCTTACGCGTTCTTTAACCGAAGGTGGAAGTTTATCGTACATGCCCTTAACTAATCCTGTGTCTATACGTATTGTAATATTTAGTAATTAAAATGGGCGTATCAAATTATAACCAATAACAGTAGGCCAAAAAATAAAAACCTACCGCCTCTGTAGAAAATTCAGTTATCATTCCTTGATAAATGCCCCTGTATAAGACTAACACTGCAGAGTTTTCTTACATTAGCCCACTCGTAATCTTTATCTTGTGTCCAGGAGATATTGGTGGGCTGCTCGATGTGCTCTTCGGGCTCAACAACCTCTTCTTGAAATTGTCTTTTTTTGTTTTCCCTTTTCTTTTTTTGGTTCCCAATCGCATTCATAACTGATTTTGTGATTCGCTTCATGATCGACTAACAATTGTTAGAAGAAAAAAAAATTACAGAAGAAAAAACGAGAGAAGAGAAGGGTGAAGGGTGGAGAATATGAGTTTCATCGTCTCTAAATCCTTCAATTTATACTCGATAGAAATAGTGTCGACAAAGATAGGAAAAGTGTTGACATCGACACAAATTGTATCGTCACAAATTTCATATGTCGATGGAAATAGTGTCGATATCGATATAATTTGAATCGATCGACGCTTTTTGTGTCGACACCACTGCCCAAAAAAACTTTTGCTAGGCCACGTGGAATTGCAAACACATGCATTTGGATGGTTCCATTGGAACCGGCCTCAGCAAGGGTGTTAAGAGACCGAAAGAAAGATACAATTAAAGCTCAATTGTAGTACAACTACTAGCACAAAAAGAGACTAATGCGTTACAGCTTCCCCCGTTAAACAAAACAAATTCATTGATACTCCCGGAAAGATTCTTGTGCATACAAACTTGTATATGAACACATTGGCAATGTTGATGATCTCCTCTTATATTTCCCATTGTGCATTCTACCATTTCTTTCTATCCAAATAGCTCACCATACTGCAGTCACCTTTTGATGTAGATTTATCTGGCCAAATTTTTGCAGCAACTCATCCCAAGTCGGGCTCACAGTTTGGGGCACACTTCTTGCAGTCACCTCTGGATCCATCAAGATTTACACATGCAGATGCATAGGCATAGCATTGATATCGAAAGTAGTGACTTGTGTTGGTGCTTATTAGAGGTGTAAAACGATACATGGCACACGAAGACATGCTTTCACGTGTTATGTGTCGTGTTGTGTTATGCCTACTATTTAAATGTGTTATGTCGTGCTGTGTTTTTTTAGTCAAAAGCAAAGCACGACATGACACGCGGACATAACACATGAATAAGCATGTTGTACCGGCACACTTAATTTACGTCTTTCTAAAAAATTGTTTTTCGAATATTTACATAGCTCATAATTTATTAAATTTCCAAGCTAATTATAATGAATTTAAACAAAACTAATCAAAATTTTGTATACAATTTATTAACAAAAAGAACATAAATTTAATTTTACGCTATATCTTTTTGGATATTATGTGTTGTTATACAGATTAAGTCTATAACATGTTGTGTTGTGTTGTGATGCGCCGCGTGTTATGCTGTGTCGCGTGCTGTCTATGCCAATGTTCTGATTAGTCAAGCACGGCACAACACATTAAGCTAACGTGTTGTGTTGTGCTGTGCTTTGTCGCGTGCTGTGTTATGCCATAAACGTGCTGGCACGACACATTTTACACCTCTAGTGCTTGCTAGCTAAGGCCGCATAAGTAGGTCCGTCACACATTACTAAAATTTCAAATTTTACATTTACCGGTTTCACACCAGATAAATGTTTCACAACGGGGTAATATATAGACATCGCTTAGCAACTAATGCTGGATGGAAATAAAATACCTAGGCCCTCTACAAATGTGTAGGGGAACAATCTAACCTTCACTCAAGAAATTCATGTTTGTTACCAGTCTTACAACTGGCATGTCAACAAATGTCTGATTTGTGAGCATAAGAATAAAAGACTATAAAACCTTGCCTGGTTTGTTCATTAATCTATAAATTGCAATTGCCCCATTTGCAATGGCGTGGTATTGTAACAAATGATAGCATAGTTAGTGATTAACCAAGGAATGGTATGAAACAATTTAGTAATTTTCTTAAATCAGTTACTCCTATTTGAGAGATAAAATATTCAGATATTTCTAAAGTTCAGATGTCGAAGGAAATTGGAAAAGATGTACGATGAAGAAGCGGAGCCTCAATAGCACATAAAAATCAAAATCTTAATTTGAGAACTTAAACTTTCTATTTTAAAACCTATACTCCCTCCGTCCCACATTGCTTGAGCTAGTAAGTTTAAAATCTTGTCCCACATTACTTGAGCTATCCCAACTATAATAGTGATATTTCTAATAATACCCTTTATTATCATTAAATCTTGATCCATTAAATATGTATAATCTCATAATCATGTTTATACTCGTTACGTAGATGTTTTAAAATGCTTTTCAACGATATAAAATTTACAATTATATGTGCCATAAATAGAGAGATATGTCATTTCTAAATTTTACTATATTGTATATATAAGGGTATAATTGGAAAAAATAGTAAATATTTAATCTCCCTCCTCCTTGCCTTAAGAATTGTGCAATCTCTAGATAGCTCAAGTAATATGGGACGGAGGGAGTATTTAGTTTGGAAAGTCTAAATGCAACGGAGTTTCCATTAATAGAGTGAATGCTTTTGTGCAACATGAATAGAAATAATGAATTTTTTGTTATAGGGCCCACGGCCCATAGATGTGCGGTCCATATAGTTACTTAGGGTTTTCCTTTCCAGTATATAAAGGAGCCTATGTAATACTATTAGTGATCTTTACCTAATGATTATCCCCAAATACGTTATCAGCACGAGCCCAAACCCTACAGCAGTGGCCGATTTTTTTTTCACGAAGCATTTCGCACAGCTAAGTTTATTTTTGTTTTTCTACTTCTTTGTTATAATTTTTTTCTTGTGAAATAAGGTTACGATTTGATTGATTATATTTTTCTTTTTGTTTTGTGCGCAACAAAAAGCACGGACTCTACTTTTGCTGCAAGAACATAGCTATCACCAAATCCTCACGGGTATCTCTATTTTTGCTCGTCCTGTCTCTCAATCAAATCTCATCGGACGGAGGTATGCCTCAACTGTTTTTCTAATTGGAAGTGATCTATGAACAGTAGGTTATTGAATACTTGTCTGCCATGATTGTTTGGTCTCATGGACATCATACATACATGACTCATGTTTGATTTTGTTTTAGCTTATACACACGAGTAGGTAATTCGAAATTAATGGTAGAGATTATCATGGACATCATGTTTAGCCTGTATAAGTTTTGACCAAAGGTTAAACACTTTGTGAAAATTCCATGAACTTGACCTCCACGTACAGCAGTTACCCGTAACCTCCACGTAGTAACAGGACTCCATACCACGTAATAGTTGCTAGTGGACCTCCCATTAGCCCACGGTATCTCCTGTTTGTTTGGGCATATTGTTACTTCACATTTTAGTTTAATCCTAGCAATTTCTAGGCCTACTATTTCAGGTTAATAACGAGATCCCACTGCCCATATTGGGGCGGGTCATAGTTCGAGCCTACTGTGAGTTCACGTTATAGTTTGCAAATGGTTTGCCATGTTAGAACCGTAAAGTAATTTGGTCAACAAAAGTATATGTTTTTACTAAAAATCATAAAGTAATTTGGTTAGAAAACATAATGCACCCGTTAAAATCATAAAGTAATTTGATTAGTATTTTTTTTTTAAATGCAAGTGACCATGACCATAAAGAAATTTGGTTGGTCGTTTTTTATTGTAATACGTTATAAGTCGCTTTGGTATACTATGTTTTTGTGTGTGTGTGTGCTTAGCTAAACATGTTCTTACCTTCTTGACGTAAGAAGCTTGGATTATTTGTAAGTATTTATCTTTCTATTAAGTGTTATAGAATTTTATTTTGTTTACGATAATCTGTTGTTTAGCACGTATATTAGAATGTAAAGGACGTCATTCTAATAGAACAAATATTCTCAAAAGTACCTGAGATAAACTGTTCATTTGTATGACATTCCTACATGATGTACTTAAAGGAATGCCTTAAGGAGAGATCAAATGTGTATTCGATAGTGGAACCACCCGCACTATCCTAAGAAATGGACAATTGTTTGTTGATTTTACTCCTTTTGTGACTACGAGGATTGGAACATCGAAAGTATTAATTGGGCGAAGTATTGCTCAAATCTTGGTGCCAGCGGCACAAGTTTTCAAGTCAAAGAAGCTCTGTAAGCACTTAACGCTAACCACACCTTGTGAGTTTTAAGGATATTCATTCAAATGGCTACCATTTGGTGATTCGTTGTGAAAATAGAACTTTACGTTACTTCTAGTGAATGCGGATGGAAGCGCATCTTAGAGAAACTATTGAGTTACTCTAGTGGATTGTACATCACCACTATTACGATTATTGAATCTTATATTGTTTCCAATGACGAACTGTTGGCCAGCGACTTATACAAGCTTTGACACTACCGAGTAGGGCATCCAGGTCGACATTTAATGATTTGTGTTTTAAAGAACTCACATCGACATTATTATTTCGAGTGAGAAATAAATGGGACAAATTATTGTTACAACGAAGAGTAACTATGTGCTTTCCAAAGTAACTGAAGCATACCATTTATCTCATTTTCTTCGTTGGCCTTATCGAAGGCACATCACTCGTAATGCAAAGCTTGTTCTTTAGCAAAGACAGAATCGAGACCATCCTATGCTAAAGATACCAAAGAAAAATTCCATTTTCACAAAGGATACAAGGTGATATTTGTGGACTTTTACATCCAGAATGCGGACCATACAAGTATTTTATGGTGTTGGATGATGCTTCGACCCGTTGGTCACACTTGCATTGTTGTCCACAACAAATGCTATTTTTGCAATGCTCCCAGTACAAGTGATACATCTAACAGCTCACCACCATGATCATACAATCAAGTCTGTCAGACTTGAAGATGCTGGAGAATTTACATCTAAAGGAATTGAAGAATTTTGTATGTCAAAAGGAATTGATAAAGAGCATCATGTACCCCATACACGCTCTCGAATTGGTCTCTGAGAAGCTAACATCAAAAGGTTAGAGATGGTAGCTAAGGCACTGGTTATGCGCTCCAACCTACCTATTACTGCTTGGGGTACGTCATATTGCATGCATTTTACTTATTCGCTTCAGACCCACTGATAGCCAACCATTTTCTGCGTACCACTTGGTAACTGGATATAAGCCTGATAGTTTACATTTATCCATTTTGGTTGTGCCATACATGTGCCTATACGCCTCCACAACGTACTAAGATGGGTCCACATAGACGATTAAGTATTTATGTTGGATACGAATCCCCAACAAATATCCGCTACGAAGAAACTTTGACAGGCGATCTCTTTACCGCTAGAATTGTGGATAGTCACTTTGATGAGACAACCTTCCCGTCGTTAGGGGGGGTAAGGAAAAGTATTTCCTAAGGGAACGACAGGAATTGTCGTGGTGTGTTTCCCACGATGTCTCATCTTGATCCCCGCACTTCGCAATGTGAATGTAATTTGAAAAACGATTCGATATTCAGGATGTACACTGATATCGCTAAAGTGACGAGATTAAACATACCAACTGAAAGCGTGCCTGCAAGG
This sequence comes from Papaver nudicaule, assembly GCA_023529015.1. Lineage (NCBI taxonomy): Eukaryota > Viridiplantae > Streptophyta > Magnoliopsida > Ranunculales > Papaveraceae > Papaver > Papaver nudicaule. The sequence goes on from JAJJMA010335307.1 coordinate 38,404, forward strand.
TTAAATATCCTTAAATAAGGATTCACACCATAAACTAAGGTGTTGCAACTATACTATGTGGAAGTATGGTTGAGGCCGTGGCTCCATAAAGGAAGTTGGAGAGACCACCAGGTTCGATAGATACTCACCTAAACAGGAAGTAGGTGAGTATGGCACAATATAATTATTTATATCATCTGAGATCATCTCATAGAATTGTCTCTGAACATGTCCATGAATCAAACTGGAGGACGCTCCGAAGTTTTAAATGATTCTAGAGAGCAATGAAATCCTAATGGATTATGAGAATGCACATGAGTCAATGAAAGGATCATGCGTGCATAGTGATGATATAATTCATTTGCTCCAGAAGTAGAGCACGATGAGATCGAACCATGCTCTATATTGTTTAGATTCAAACAAAGAGCATATTTGGCCTACGCAATCCAGGAAGAACTTAGTTCTCTGACAAATATACAGGTATTTGGTGCGGTAGTGCTAACCGACCAAGTGTAAAGCCTGTGGGACATAAATGGTTATTTGTCACAAAGCGTAGTGAGAATAATTAATGAAGTCTTAAAGTTTAAAGACTCACCTTGTGGCGCGAGGTTTCTCACAAACCCCTGGATCGCTTATTCTTTTGTAGCGAACATCATGATGTTCTGCTAATTAGATTAGCTTGGCAGTTTCAGAAGGATTTGAAATGCAACTTATGGAAGTGGTTACATAATATCTCTATGGGGATCTTGATACAGAGATATTCATGAAAGTTTCATATGGCCTTCCATTGCCCAAAATCAAGTAACTCTAAACCACGGAGTGCGTTTGCAATTAATTTGAAACGCTCACTTTACGGATTAAAGTAATCCGGACGGATGTGGTATACCCGTCTAAGTGATCATTTGATTGGGAAGGGATATACAAATAATAAATTGTGCCCATGTGTGTTTTGAAAAGAAACAAGTTCCGGATTTACAATTATAGTTTTCTATGTCGACGATATGAACATAGTAGGTACTTTTGACGGAGTAAGAGAAACCGCAAACTATTTGAAATTCGAAATTGAGATAAAAGATCTTGGGAAAACTCGGATGTGTCTAGGACTTGAACTAGAACATCGAGCTTGTGGAATATTAATCCACCAGTCAGCACATGTCCATAAGATATTCAGGCAAATTTAATATGACAAAGTGCACCTGGCTAGCACTCCCATGATTGGTCGAACTGTAGATGTACGTAAAGATCCATCTCGTGAAAGAAAGGTGATGGAGATGTGTTGGGAGACGAATATCCCTACCAAAGTCAATAGGCGCATTATTGTACTTAGCACAATGTACTCGACCAGATATCTCGTTCTCAGTGAACTTATTGGCTAGATGTAGCTCAGCGCCAACACAACGTCATTGGAATGGTATCAAGAATATCTCTAGATACCTAAAAGGAACCATTGAAATGGGTTTGTTCGTATCCCTATGAAGACGCAAGTAGAGTTTTCTAATGAACTTGCAAATTGTATTCTCATGATTACATGTGAAAAGTATAGGACTAACGAAATTGTCCGACTCCCATGATTGCAAAAGTGCAGAGATCTAAAGAACTTGTCTGACTGCGAAGGACTAAAGGAAGTGTCTGCCTATATTGGACTAAAGAAGTTGTTCAAACTCCCATGAAGGTATTGTACTAAACAAGTTTTCCTACATCAGAGGGAGCATCTGGTAAGTTGTACTCTTTTTCCCTTCACTGAGGTTACTTTTTCCCACAGGGTTTTGTTACTCAACAAGGTTTTTAATGAGACAACTGCAATACCAAAAGTGCAATCGAAAAGTTGTTGATTATGAAGGGACAATAATCACTTAGTCACCGAATGTAATCAGGGGGAGACATGGTGAACTTATAAGTCATCACCTATAGTCACTTTCGAAAAGCTCATGACTAATGAAACTGTCTAGAGACTATACCCCAAACGAAATCAGGGGGAGATGCCGACATCAGGGGGAGGATCCAATAATATGATGCCGACATATTTGATTCGAAATGTGAAACTGTGTTGTATTATTTTTCCCTTCGATCGAGATTAGTTTTTCCCATAGGGTTTTGTTACTCGACAAGGTTTTTAGAGAGAATACGACAACAACTACACTTAGCGTATATGCTGAATGTTGAAGACTGGATGGATATTACTGAACTGCATCAGAATCGAAGAAATGAACACGATAGCATGTCAAGCGAAACAACTTCCAGCTAGAATCAAGAGTGTTATTCAGCATGAGCAAAGTCGTACTTCTGGACTTATCGCGTTGTACTCTTTTCCCTTCGTCAAGGTTTTGTCCCACTGGGTTTTCCTTGTCAAGGTTTTACCGAGGCAACATATGCGAGTCTAACTCTGTTCTAAGTATTCTTAATATTGCACTCTTTTTCCTTAGATCGGGTTTTGTCTCATTGGGTTTTCCTGGCGAGGTTTTAATGAGGCAATTGACTTAGACACAATGGTCATTGACGAGCGAGCTACATTTGAAGAAATACATTGGAAGCTACAAGAGAAGTCACCTACCACGACCAACTCCAAGAGAGAAAGCTTACCAAGACTCGAGACGTTATACTCTTTATCTTTTCAAGGTTTTGTCCCATCGGGTTTTCCTTATCAGAGTTTTAATGAAGCAATACATTTGAAGAACTACATTCAAAGTACTATATATGAAGCACTATGTATAAAGTTTTGTTATTGAACCGCACAAGGGGGAGTGTTATAGGGCCCACGGCCCATAGATGTGCGGTCCATATAGTTACTTAGGGTTTTCCTTTCCAGTATATAAAGGAGCCTATGTAATACTATTAGTAATCTTTACCTAATGAGATTATCCCCAAATATTTTTCTTTTTGTTGTTGTGTCGTTTAAGAAATAAAATAACAAAAATATGGTGCACATAGAACGCGATCAAAAAAACCATCCATCACTTCCTAAGGAGTATGTCCATATTATAACGGTAGCCTAAAATTTCTGCCACTCAAAAGTGACACCCTATGGAATACACGAGCAGGCTTGACATAGTGGAAACTGCCTGTGAACTTTATCTTTCTACTAGCTAGCTTGGCTACTTTTACACCGAAGGTGCTTGTTGAACACTCTGAATGGATACCAAGTTCATTTGGACACCGATAGGTATCACAAAAGTTTAGTAATGGTGGTCCCCAGTTGTTCCATAGGGATTTAGTGATAGTAGGATGGGGGTATGGGGAATGAAGGATCCAAATCTTACCACCTATTATTGGTGTCTAAATGTGGTGTTTATTTTTGGTGTCCAACAAGTAGCTTCACTTTTACACAATAGACATTCTGCAGTCCAATCAAGATATTCAACACAGTATTAGAATTTACCTTTATGGTGCATCACAGTAAAATGCCCAACTGTATATGCTCAAGAAATTCATGCTCAGTTGGTATAACTCCTCGTAACTTGAATGCCAACAAATGTTTTAATCGTGAGGATGAGAGAAGAAGACAAGTGAAGCTTGAATTGCTTGTTCTTTCAATCTATAAATTGCAACCCGCTTTGAGTGGCATTTTATTGTCGGTAATATTCTTAGAATGGTTGATTTTCTGCATTTCCAGGTTAGTTATTTTGCAACCAAAATATTTTAAGTATTTAGATGATGGAGGAAATTGAAAAAAGTATGTGATCAAACATGGATTTTGATCCATTAAAGCCAATCCAACTTAAAAACATTAAATTCAATTTCGCATGACACTATCAAAATATCACTCTTGTGGGGATGAAGAATTTTTTGTAAATAACATGTAACAAGAATTTGGTCCCTTATGTTCATCTTCGGTTCAAAAAAGTAAGAATTTGGCTCCATTTACCAAATTTCAGTATTTCCTGCCTATACCTCCATGGAGTTGATAGCATTTGAGCAACAAGAAGAGTACTTAGCTTCACTGATTCAAAAATGTTGGAGCAACTCATCCCATGCCAGGCTCAGAAGATTGGGTATTCCTTCTAATGGCATTTGAACCGTCAAACTTGACACCCTATGGCCTAAACCATGATATGCAGATGGCATGGCATAGCTATGACGTCGGAAGTAGGTCCCACACATTACTTAAATTTAGAATTTTACTTTTACTGTTTCACACCAGCACATCCATAGATGACTGGTACGAGTACTGAGCAATGTAGTTAATTTCGGTTTCGGTCTTGTCTCGGTCGGGGACCGGGACACTGGGACAAGATTGTTTCGGTGAGATTCTCGGTAAAATTTCGGAGGGTATGTCGGTGTATAGTAATACTAACTTTTAGTATCATTTTATCAAACACCTTGTGTGCAGAAAAACAGTTATGAGAGGCTATGTTTGGATTGTATTTGCGCCTCCTTCTAATGCTCTCCTTCCCTGCAAATTTGACCATGAGAACAACCAAACACTCGTTACCATACACAAATTCTCAAACCACTTCAATCTCAACCATACAAGTACTGAGTACTTACAATTCCTGCCTAAATTTGGCCCCATTTGGGAGTATTTGGCCCCATGAAAAAATAATTCCGGCGGTTGTTATATAGTAAAATCGGAAAACCCCTTATAAAAGATGACTGTTTTACCCTATCTCAATTAGTTGCTAATTAGTTGATTAGTTAAATAATTCCGTTTATAGTTAAGTTAGTTTGATTAAAGGTAAGTTATATAGTGAGTAGAAATCATTTGAGTGGGAAAAAGTTGTAGAGAAGAAGGAGAGAAAAAAGTTTGAAAAACTAGGGTTTTTGAGAAAATGGTGAAAGAATACACCGACGATGAAGACTCTAGTAGTGATGAAGATGTTGATGAATCACCAACCGAGTTCGATCCTGCCGATGTTGATTATGTGAGGGAGCAAGAATACATTCACAACCAACGCCTACGTGAAGAGCTCGAGAGGGAGGGAAATGATGATTATTATCATGAAGTAGGTGTTACGCAACTCGAATGGTGTTTGTCTAGCTTGAAATGCAGCTTGAAATCTTGTTTGAATGGAAAAAAGATCAAAATTTGTCCTCGGGTTTAGCCTTCGAAACCCAGAATCGTTGTATGATCAACAAATTATCAAACGATTGTTGTTCAGTAGTAACAACAATCGTTGAAAAAAACGAATTATAAACAATGATTCTGGCTTTTTAATGGAAGCTTGGTTTGCAGAACCAGAATCGGCTTGTCAAATCCTATCTAACCGCCGATTAAAACATTGATATTTTCTCCAAGAAAATGATCAAGATATTAATCGTCGGTTGTTGGCAAACATATAAGCCGATTGTAGAGTACAGGAGACCTAGAATTTCTTCGAACTTTAATCGGCTCATATTCAGTTTTGTATGTGCCGATTGTAAAGTACAGGAGACCTAGAATTTCTTCGAACTTTAATCGGCTCATATTCAGTTTTGTATGTGCCGATTGTAGAGTACAGGAGACCTAGAATTTCTTCGAACTTTAATCGGCTCATATTCAGTTTTGTATGTGCCGATTGTAGATAATCGGTGCTTATCGTTGTATATATGAGACGATTTTGGTATCTAACTTCCTTCTCCAATTTTGTAGATTGTTGTACGGCTCGAAGATCAACCCGAAGCCGTGTCTAAGCTACTGCCTGATACTTCTGCCCACTATCAAACTGACTTGGTATGCAACAACATAATCTTGATTTTTCATCCTTCATTTGAAAACAATTTCTATAAGTATAGTGATCTAATTGCTTTTTGGTTTTCTCCGTGAAGACATGGAACACTAAGGAGGAAGCAAAGGCTTGGTTCGTAGAGAAAGGCAAGAAGCTGAACCAAGGTCTAGTGTTTGGCAAACGTTCAAACATAAATCGCTTGGAAATTGTTTGCGAACGAAGTGACGCCCCAACAAGTCATTGGAGCAAGTCTAAACCATATGTGAAAAAGAGTAAGAAGTGTGAGTATAAATGTAAATCAAGGAAGTGTCATTGCCCATTCAAGATCATAGTAGGTCACAGCTATGCAAAAGGGTATTTCCTACGTAGGGTAGAGAACGGTCATCACAACCATGATACTCCTCATTCTCTTATTGGACACTCTTCCATTTGTGGGTTGAAACCCCATGAGAAGGAAAAGGTGAGGTCAATGATTGCAAGCCGGCCAATCGATATCCTAAGGGCGATAAAGGTGGATGATCCAGGGAACTTGTCTATTTTGAAGCAAATTTACACTGAAAGAGCCGCACAAAGGAAAGGGTCATGGAATGGTAGAGAGATTATGGAACAATGTGAATGGCTAGTCGAAAAACACAACTACACAATGAGGAAGTAAGTCGTTAATGACAAAGTGCAACGTATTTTCTTGGCGCATCCGGATATGATCGAATTGGCTCGATGCTTCTATCCAATTTTGTTCATTGACTGTACTTATAAGACGAATAAGTACAATATGCCATTGATGAACATTACTTGCCACACATCGGATAAACAAACTTTCACGATAGGTTGGGGTTTTATGGATAAGGAGAACGAAGTGAGTTATGAATGGTTTTTAGAAACTTTGAAGGATCTTTACTTACCCGGTCAAGCTCCAAAGATTATAATAACGGATAAGGATAAAACACTAATGAACGCCATAAAGGTTGTTTTCCCGGAAGCTCAACATTTTCTTTGTACATGGCACATACAAGCCAATATCAAGACGAATTGTAGGCATCATATTCAAAAGCCAAAGAAACCTAGAGGCATTCAGCGCGACATATTAGAAGAAGAGCGTGTTAGCAAACTAACGGTGGAACAAAAAGCGGAAGAGAAGAAGATAGCCGATGTCGAATATATTAAGGCTGGAATTAGATGGTTGGAGTTTCGACGTGATTGGGATAACGTGGTACATTCGATGACTATTGCACAGTATGAATGCATGTTGGCGCTCTTCATAGCTACTTGGAGTGAGGTTGCCAAAAAGGCGGTGGATTATTGTACGGAACAATTGTTGGGGCCTTACAAAGAAAAATTTGTGTATGCGTATACCTACCAGTATAGGCATTACAAGAATGAGGCAACAAGTATAG
>JAJJMA010335307.1:45428-64178 GCA_023529015.1 Papaver nudicaule
CTCGATAATCACTAAGTAAGTTTGATCACAACCGTTGAAGATGGATCTAAAATCTGACCGTAGGTTCGACCAGCCGAAAGAGTACAGTTGGGGGATGCGTGTAGGCTAATTCCGGATTTTTTTTCTGTAATAAGACAGTTAGGGGCTGGGCTTGGATAGCTACAGCCCACGGCTGTGATATAATTGAATGGGGAATCAGACCTTATTCCACTAGTGATTGGATGACTACAATATATAATCCTTGTCAACATGGAATTACTCCAGACCAACAATATTTGAAAATTTCTATATAAACATCAAAAAAACAATATTCTCAGGATCAATGGATCTCATTGTTCCTTTTCCCTTAACTCTACCCTTGTGTGGAGGGTAAAACTCCTCGGGACACGTGTCGCAGATCCAAGAAGCAGGATCGCGCCAGAGGAACCGGCAGCGAAGCCTCGGACCGAACCAAAGAAGGATGAGACCAAACACGACGAGTGAAGACTCAGAAGAAAAGGGATTCGGACCGCACCGAGGGACCGAAGCCCCAGAGCCAACTTTGGAGCACCACCGAAGAAACCGCCTTACTCGACAAGGACTGACACCACCACGATTGAGTCCCTTGTCTTATTAGCTGTAAACCACCCAAGCCCGGCCTATATAAGGAGAGCTTGGAAAACATTGTAAGGGTTGGATTCTTTTGGGTGAAACCTAAGCGGCAAGAGAGGGATTAGGTCTGTATCTCCTCTGGCTCCTTAGGATCATTATCCATGTAGTGACAACACTAAAATACTAATCTTTATACATTTAGTCTTTGATAGATGTCTTTTGTATATCTTCGGTATTGTTCTTAAGAGCTTCGTACCACTGAATCATGTTAAATAACTGTATGTATGAGTAGATCTGTGGGCTGTAGTACTTTATGTACCTATGCAGATTTTCTACTCGTATAGTTTGGCGCTAGAAACAGGGACTGATTAAAACAACTTAGGGTTTGCCTGTGATTTTTCGGGTTTTCAAATTTTTCATAGATTTGTCATTTTTCAAAGATTTCCAAAGCTTGTTTTTCAAAAAGAAGCTCCAGTACCTTAAACGTCTAAAAGATCCTTAAAGGCTTTAGCATGTTCAAGGGTTTTTCTGAGCAAATCATCAGATTGTAAGGTCATCAACTAAGGGGTTCAAACCTTGGCATGGCAGAATTAATTTCAAAAATGATAGTTGATTTTCATCTTGTATGTTTCAGAATGAAGATTAGCTATAAGAAAAAAAGTATGAAAAAAAATGTGTGTAAATCTATTTTAGGGTTTTCAAATTACCTACTATATTTGGAAATAAACTTGCGTAAAAGAAACCATTGGGAAAGTTGATTTTTGCTAAAGGACAAAATATGCAGTTAGGGATATATCTAAAAAGGGCGAATACGACCTACGTTAAAATTCGCCTGATGAAAACCGTTGTAGCGTACAGACCTACATGGACGACACAGTACACTGCCGCCTTGGACCTCACGGTTTTTTTGTCTTCGGACAGTCACAACCAGGATGGCTTCAAAATCCGACCAGGCTCCGAAGCAGCGAGTAGGATCTTCGAGGCAAGGGTCCGGATCCTCGAGACAGCATTACACCAGATTTTCAACAAGTAAAGGGTTATCCCCCGAGGTGGCAGCTAGCACAGTCCAACACAGAGAACCAGTAAATGAGGACGAAGTGTATGTAGAGGACTTAGGCCCAGAGGGAGAGGGATTCCCAGAGGCTGAGGAACCACCTCAACAGCAAATACAAGAAGAAAATGGGGAAAACAACGAAGAGGAGGACGAAGTGGCAATCCCTGATAATGACATGCCTGAACACCAACCAACCGAAGAAAATACGGCAAGAGCTGCACGATTCAGAAAGTTAATCCTAAAAACAGAAAAATAAAAAAGCTAAAAAAGTTATTAGCCGAAGCAAACAAAAAGGTGGCAGAAAAATCAGCATCCAACTACAGAGGAGGCAGCGAAGGACACTCTCGTCCAAACAATGTACCTCAGTCAAAGGAACGCTCCGTATCCAAAACATACATCAAGACCAAGGGTACCAGCAAAGGTCAAGGCATTACAGTATCGAGCAAAAGGACCGAACCAGGAGCGTATCCAAAGGAAAGCATACAGATACTCAGCGAAGATAACCCAACGAAGAAGAACGCCGAAGCTAGGGCCCTACAGCAAGTAATGTTGGATCAAATCAAGGCACTCCGGCAGAACTTTTCGACAACCGAATTCAATCAAGTGATCGGATCAAACTAACGCAAGCAATGAATGATGTCAATCGCTCTCCCCTAAGCCCAGAAATTCTCTCAATGGCAATTCCTATAAAGTGCACTATGCCCACCTTCACATCAATTTTCAATGGTTCGGGAGACCTGACCGTGCATATTAAAATGTATCTCCGAGTTTTTTTGGCTTACGCTGATAGAGATGAAGTGCTCTGTAAATATTTCCCCTCTAGCTTTAAAGGAGAAGCCCTTGCTTGGTACAATAACCTCACAACCAGCTCGAAGGTAAATTCGGAGATGGCAAGTACCACGACAATTGAAAGTACAATGATAACAGAGGAAACAATCCTCGGGGAGAGTTTGAAGGAAGCAGCAGCTAGCAAGGACAAGGAAACAGAAAATTCGGGACGGCTAAGCCAGAATTTCCTGCCTTTCACGATAGGAAACTTCCAAAGATTTGTGTACCCATCGAAGATGCTCTTCGGATTATCGAGCAGTTCGAATTTGCCAGCGAGATAAGATATCCCAGAAGCAGGGGAATCAACCGAAACACACAAAAAATTTAAGAGATTATTGTCAATTACACAAGTTTTACGGGCACACCACCGAAGACTGCGATACAGCTCAAGACCAGATTTATTTCTTCATAGCCAGGGAGCAATTCAAGCATCTTCTGGAACTACCAAAGCCACCCCCAAATCAGCCACAACCTAAGGAGGAGCCAAAGCATGAAGCTTATGTGATTACAATAGACAGAGATATTCCAAGATTCGGAGCTTGTAACTCCATCGTCCACGCAAAGGGTCTCGAGGGGATCCAAACATGCCGAATTCATAAAAGGGATTTTGAGGGAGAGGAAATACTTAGAGTAATCACAAAGAATCATCTGGAAGAGTGGCAAAAGCAGCCCGTATTCTTTTCGGCAGCAGACATCCCCAATGAGGGAAGATTGCACAATGATCCTTTGGTCATCACATTCCGAATGGGAAAAATAGCTATGCCAAGAATACTGGTGGACCCTGGAAGTTATGTAGATATACTTTTCGGACAAATATATGACAAGATGAAGGGAAAAAAGCCGCTTTAGTGCCCTCATCGTATAATATATTTGGTTTTAATGGAAAACCATCAACACCTCAGGGAGATCTAATGATAACAATTCATGCTGGCAGCCAAAAGCAGCCAACTTTATTCTGTGTGGTGGACATAGACTCTCCCTATAACGCTATCGTGGGAAGGCCATGGTTACACAGTATTATGGGCGTAGCCTCAACCTTGCATCAGAGAAACAAATTTCCAACTCCACGAAGGATTGCGGAGATTCCATGTGACCCTACCGAGGCTCGCGCCTGCAATGAAATAGACATTCAGGCCAAAGAAGGTAGCAAGGAATGCTCGGGGCAAGCTAAGCATCCAAGGATAACTAACGAAAGCATAGAAAAATTCATAGCTGAGACAAATTAAAGCTGGAATGACAAGTGTAAAACAAGACAACATCGAAAAGAACCAACGTCCCGATAACAGAGAACAGTTCCTCGTGGCAGCAAGCTGCCTCCAGACTCCGAATGAACAACTGGGCGATCCTATCAAAGGCAAGAACATTCAGCAAGAACCTTTCTGGGCAGGACCATTCGTCATAGAGAGGCAACTTGGGAACGACACGTATAGCTTGATCAACCTCGAAGGAAAGAGGTTAAAAACCCTAGTGGAGGGGAAGTATATGAAACACCTAGCCTGAGAAAGCAACTTCTTTTGTAAGCAGTACTCGAAGAAAGATTTAATAAATAAAAATAACACCCGTTGATGTAACTCCTCCCGAAATCAAACTCCAGATCCTGCCGGGGCGGGTAAAAAATCCCACCTAGCTAGGCATAATCGCAAAGGCTGTAACGCCAAAGGCAAAAAATGCCAAACAATAAAAAGGCTGTAACGCCAAAGGCAAAAAACGCCAAACAATAAAAAGGCTGTAACGCCAAAGGCAAAAAACGCTAAACAATAAAAAGGCTGTAACGCCAAAGGCAAAAAACGTCAAAAACATAAAGACCTCGAATAGCAGGCACAGAGCCGATGAACATATAAATCGTAAGTGCCCTACGAGCTATATGGCACGGTCCTCTACCCACAAGACACCCAGTTAGCGGTGGGCGCTTTGAATCAAGGCTACATAAGCTGATGATACATTCGTGCCCACTACCAAACGACCACGAGGACCTCACGTTCTCGGGCGTCGAGGGGACGATAAATGGGATTAACATCTACCTATAAAGCAAGATGGAACCCCAAGGCAGTTAATTAGCTTGCATTTACGAAAAATGACAAATAAGCTACACAGCCAAGGGACCTCCTCCAAACAAAAAACAGCCCTGAGGAGGGGCATAACCATAGAAAAATAAGCAAATAAATTCTTTATATATATAATCAGTGCAGGGCATGGAGTGCGACAACAAAAAGTGCGTGTATAAACAAATGTCTCGGACGCAGCCGAAAAAGGAAAAGCAACATTACTAAGCTAAAAACCTTCGTTAGACACAAAGAGAAGCGTCATCAAGAACTTCCATTTCCCTCACAAGGCACTTGTCAGTTTGGATATTATCATATTGGGTCCGAAGTTGAGAATGGTCAGACCTCGAAGGAGCAATTTTCACAGCATTGGCGATTTCTTACTTACTTTCTTCGTCACTATATTCTCGAGAAGGTTCTCGAAATAAATAATGATCCTCTTTATCAAACACAGCACCCGGGGCTCGGCCAGTACGCAAATCAGTCTCTTCCCCAGTTTCTTCCTCACTCTCCCCTTCACTATATGCCAAAACTGGTTCTTGAAATAAGTAATGATTCTCCTTATCAAAGGCAGTACCTGGAGTTCGGCCAGCACACCACTTAATGGAATCCTCATGACTCTGGGAAACATTATCCACCATACCAACAGTTTTTCCCCCAGCACCATGCTTAGAGCTATCTTTTGAACAATCGGCACCATCTCTAGGACCCTCCTCGGGACCATGATCGGATCCACCTGGACCATCACGAGCGTCCTCGGCGGCACCGCCAAGATTCCCTGAATCGCCACCTTTGGAATCATTATCATTATCATTATCATCATCATCATCATCTTCGTCATCCTCACCAGGCCCATTCAAAACCTTTTCCAGCAAGCCTCTCTTCCGAAGCTCATCCCTAGCTAAGGGTATATATACCTCCTGAGGGAGTAAGTACTTATCAATAGGGAGTACGGCATTCGAGTCACGTGCACCAATAGGACCATAAGTAGGAGGTTCAATGCCAATGGTCCTGAAAAGAGATCGACCATGCATTCGGCAGGCCATGCTAGTAGCAAAAGAAGTAGTTAGAGCAGATCGGGAAAGAAGTTCTTCTACAGCTTGACCATGTCTTAACTCATGGTGCACGAGGGCAAAACCGATCACCATGTTCCTCATACTCGCCTGACATTCAAGGCGAAATTCTCGTTCTTTGGATAATCGCTCAGCGCAATCCGCCACCTCTTCTGAGAGACGCCTGCGTTCGAGCTCAAGTTCCCGAGCAAATCTGCCCGCATCAGTAGAACGGCGCTGACCTTCTTCGGACAACTCTATGGTCAGTTGGTTAACCTTGCTTTCAGCCTCCAACTTTCATTCGGACTCATTCACCAGCTGATTTGAGGCATCATCCCTCGCCACCTCGGCATCAGCAACTTGCTTCCTCAAATTGGCCTCGATACCTAGAAAACATAAAGACAAAAAACATAATAATAATAGGACGACAAAACTTGCTCAAGGATACGAAAGAACCAGAAAACAAGAAAAGCTGGGTTATCTCCCTACTCTCTTTAAATATCACATGTTCAGAAACCTCGTGCTGATTAGTGAAGCGAGGCACATAGGCGTTCTTCCTAACATCTTCGGATATAATAGCCCCACTTTTGGCTAGGTCTATTCGGTACTCATCAATGAGACGAGCAGAATAGTCTTTCGACTTGTTAGCCAAAGAAAGTTCCAAACATATATCATTACAACTTCTTTCCAGAAGACCATTTTTCGTAACCAGATCATTATTTACATACTTCAGCGTAGCAAGCTGAACTTTCAAATTCTTGATGTTCTCCTCTAGTCTTTCAATCAGAACCCTACCAGAAGCACTGACTGATCTCTCCAAGCGAGATTCATCTCGCTCTCGTGTCAAGCGATCCACATCCAGTTGGGAAAAATGATTCTCCCGGGCCAGAGCTAAATTCTTATTTTTAGCCTCCTCGAGAAGGCGCTCGGCTTGGTCCCCTATTTTTCTCTCTTTAACGAAAAGACCTTCGGCCTCTTGTCTTTTCGTCCTGTAATAATTCACATCTTCCAAAGCTTTGTTCCTTTCTTCCAAGAACCTATCATTATCCCTTCGGTAGCCTGTGCTACTCAAGGCAATCTGAGACGATTGTCGACTCTCTCGAAGCCGGTCAATAGCCAATCTGGCCTCTTGAAGTTTTCTCTCGCTCTCTTCCAGCTCGCCTTTTTAAAGCAAGCAACAAATTCGTTCTTAGCACAGCGCTGCAGAAGCAGATATGTACAAAAATAACCAAAAAATAAAAAGACTTACATATCGAGTGCTTTTTCGCAACATCACTGCGAACTTTCTCTTGGGACAGCTCCTCTTGCATACGGTAAAACTCCCGTTCATGATATTCAGCCTCGCCATCCTGATCAAAGTTATGAGCCAAAAGACCAGAGGCATGGTAATCGCCCTGATTAAAAAGCAAAGGAGATTGTAAATAAACAGATTAGCACAGAGTTTCGGCATCATCGACATATGGGCAATAACCATGAAAGCACAACTCACCGCTTGAAGAATAGCCAAGATCTCCTCATAGGACAAGGTTGGATGGCGAAGATCATAATCGGCCCTGGGACAGTCACCTCCGAAGATATCACCCAGCTTCCTGCAGAAATCGGGATCTAAAGGATGCTCCAAGGGATTCGAGGCATGGGCTTCAAAGCGAGTTGAAACTTCGACAGTAAAATCACTGGGGTGATGGTTTTCAAACAAGACCTCTTTAAACCTTTCCGCAATATATGATTGCCTATATCTACTAGCGTAACTCGGAGCAGGCGGAAACTTTGAACTTTGCGGGAAGCTGACAACAAGTTCTTTGGAAGAATCCATCTCAACAAAAGAATCATCCTCCCGAGGAACAAGAAGGTCCACTGGAGTGACAATTCTCTCTGATAAACGAATAAAAGGCTCGGCAGCAGCATTGTTGGAAATTACCATCGCTGAGGCAGAGGCACCGAGGGTAGCTCTCGGCGTAGAAGAAACCGTAAGAACAACGTCCGAAGTAGCATCGGTGGCAGCAGCTGCAGGACCTACTATAGCTGAGGCAGAGGCACCAATGGTGGTAATAGGCAAAGTAACGGGAGGACTCGCAGCACCAACTTCTTTGATAACCATTTCAGTTGCCTTCGTTGCTGATACCTCCTTACTAGCATTCGTAGATTCCTTTGGAGGTCTCGTAGCAGCTAGACGGCGTCCAGACTGAACTCCTCTAAGAATCGTTTGAAAAACAGATTTTTTCAGCGGCCGCGAAACTTCCGAATTCCCCCCATAGTCAAAGTTCATCAGATCATGACTAAGGTTTAGGGCACCTAAAGGCTCTCCCTGCAGATAAGGACCCGTCTTTCTCAGGAAAGAAACAGAGGCAAGTATGAATACTTCAGAAAATAACGAAAGAAAGTATTTGTTACCTGCTGCATAGTCTCCTCATCCGTCCGGGAACGCTTTAACATGCCCAAAGGCTCCACGAAAACACCCTTACCTTTCCCCAAAGACGAGCGAGATAACCCTTTATCCTCGTCAGAAAAATGAACGGAGAACAAGTGGTGAGTCTGAAACTCATGCCCTACATCGAACTCGGTACGAGCAAAGAATCGGCCAGAGTCCTTCCAACCTCGGAGCACAGGACATTTGAGGAGTATAGGTTCCGAGTACCAATCTTCGTCCATAGAATAATCCAAGGACCCGGGGATGATATTTTCGCCACCTTCCATAGTCCAAAAGCTAACCCCCCAAGGAGCAGCAAACTCGTTGTCGAGGGTCAAAAAGGGCTCGTAGTGTTTAAAGAAATTCTCAGCAATAAAATTGAACTTCGCTGTAGATCCAGCAGGGGAATTACTTTCGGAACAAAGAACCCACTGATTGATAAGATAAATAGAGCTACAAGTAAGCTGCATCACCCCTCGAGGTTTAGGAAGAGAGCGAAGGATGCGAAGAAACAAAGGATTCGAGGACTACCCACCCACCTTAATGTTGGGTTGGGCGAAAACCCAATCCATTGTAAGGGTCGGTTGGTTTTGGGTAAACAAATTTTTAAACCCACCTTATAGTGGGTTGGCTTTGGGTTCAGGCAAAACCCTACCCACCTGACCGAATGTGCAACCCTGCTCACCCTACACCTCAAAAGTAATCCTTCACGGTTTACGAACCTATCTTGCTACAAGCTAGCTACTTGGTAACTTGGTAGACATTCAATGGGTCCCACTCCACACATATATAAACTTGTACGGTTACAATGCGGTGTATGCCACAGTAAAATACAAAGTTTTGTGAGCCAACAAATGTTTGGTTGGTTGGTGTGATTACATGTAATCTGAATGCCAACAAATGTTTCGTTCCATGAAGAAGACCGGGGAAGCTTAAATGGTTGTTCATTTGTGAGCACTAAAGAAAGAGTACTGCCTCTTACTTGACTGATCTGTTCGTCCTATCTATAAATTGCAATTGTCCCATTTTCAGGGGCATTTATTGCCACAAATTTGTACCACTGAGCCATAAAATGGTATTAATTTTTTCTACTAGTAAAGTGCACGTGCGCTGCACGTGTTACATGAGTTGAATATCTAAATGCCACTGAATCCAATAGATCATGATGCACAACATTTCACAAAGACGAAACACCAAACTGGATAAAACTCTTTGGGGATACCAATTTCTTTATTCCTCCTGGTGCATACCGTATCTCCAGATGCATAGAAACCTCACAGCTCACATTTATGGCAGTTGATTTGTAAACTGTCCAGTGCAAATCTATCATTGATTATCCCGCATAAATTCTTTAGCTGCATTCCTCTCCTTTTACTGCATTCATAAAAATACCGAAAAATTAGTTCATGTAGCTAATGTAAGGTATCAACTTTCTAGTGATGGTAGCTATAAACAATGTGACAAACGATTGTTCATTTAGTTCTAAGATGGTGTGACCGCAGCAAGCTTTTTGCTGTACATGTATTGCAAAATCATTTGGAAATCACCATCTGAGGCATCAAAGATAGTTTTCCAGGTATGGTAATCTAGTCCTAACCGAAGCCGAAGCTGGAACTTCGAGGTACTATTTGATTGGAGGTTTAATTAATTTTACATAGAGATATTTGTAGGCAGATATATTGCATTGTCATGTATACTGTACATGATACATCGGGCATGGATTCGTAATTTGTATCTGGCACCGGTTTATCATTATCCCCCACAATTTCTACGGTGAGGTTTCCCACAGGTTCCTCTCCAACATTTCAGAAGTGTTAATAAAGGATTTCTCGTTCAATATATAAGACTTCTTGCCTAAAAAACTGCACATATTGTCACTCACTTGATACTCACATGCAAGGAATGTGTTAGGTTTATAAATTACCTTTCGTTCAATATACCGCATGTAAAGACAGGTAATGAAGATGGGATAGGCCAAAACGAAAGTATGTCTTTGCAGCTTATATCTTTTTGTTCTAGTTTTTGTACCTTATCCTTTGGTTCCGCCATCCTTGCCTTCCTAGCAAAAGAACATTAGCCATGTATATTCACTCATGGAAAATATTATGGTATCTACATATGGAAGATGCAAATTTCAATTCAAAGATAATGGAAATTTTAGTATGGTACCGCTGTGAATAGTTCTTTTGGATAAAATGGCAGGACCACCTATATAAGCTTTCGATTATTAGAGAACTGTCAGGTATGCTTCCCATCTCATATTCGAAGTAACTAACGTGAGCTTGCTAAGGTTGTAAACATCATTCATGCCTGCAATTAAATGTAGTTGTATTAGTTTCTGTACAAAATTAAAAGGTAATGAAATTTTTTGCTAAAGTTCATTTAGTTTCTTTTACAGGCCAAACTACTGCTTTTGCATTTTTTCGATTGTAGCTATTGAGAAACTTCATAAATAGCAATTTCCTCCCAAATAGATATGGTATACCTCACTGTCCTGCAATACAAATCTAGCTAATGAAAAAATTAACAAAATTGTTACTGAATATGGGACTGGTGGACACAAAATTTGCCAAAAATATCAGTGCAATGAATCAAATTTTTCCAATTATTTTGACAACATACAATCAAGGTTGAAATCAAGCTTACATTGGCGAACAAATTGGCTATCCTTGTTCATTCTCATCTGCACAAAAAAATCATACGCGATAAGTAAAACTTATAATCAAAGAGAACCTAATCTTGGAATCGACCTATTATTACCTTCAATGTCAAATTCGATGAAGCGAGATATACCTTTGAAAATCAAATAAATCAGAAAAGAAGAAAAGGAAGGAAAAAATATGTACATGTTTGAGATAAATGCCCTAACACCTACGGAATCAAAGCGAAAATAAACCTAACACGTAATTAAAATCAAAATCTTTACTATTGTAATCAAGATCAGAACAAAATAAGGGATTTATGCAGAACTGGAGAAAGAGTTGTGGTTACTTGTGAATAGGGTAATACTCTTAATCCGATCCGAGTCTCAGAGGTAGCACCGATCTAGCACATTTCTCTCTCTTTCTCTCTAGTAATGTGTAGTCTTATCTTTCTCTCTCTAAAAAGTCCTCCTTTGTGATCTCTTTAGAGTCCTATTTATAGAGAATCCCTTTTACCCTTGGGTGGCCATATGCCCTTTTTAACCACTTATTAACACAATTGCCATTCCTTATCTCTTGATTACCCAAAATGTCTAGACTCAAGCCCAACTAGATAGACCTAAACAAGTATGTATCAAGCCCATTAGGTCTTAATAGACTTGGGTCATCCACATTAGTCCCCTGACGGTTCGGGCGGGCAGAACATGCCGGGTCGACCGTCACCCACGGATACCCAAGTCCCCTAGCCGTCGCCCACGCTTATTTCCATAACTGCCGAGATAGTGGCTTACGTGGCAGCGCACGTTTCAGGTCTATTAAGGTCGTGGCCTATGTGGCGAGCGGTTACGCTTTTTCTTCCCTGTATAAATACCCTTTTACCGTTCCTCTTTCTCAACCATCTTTCCTTGGTTAAAAAATCTCTTCCTTTTCTTCTTTTATTAACATGAGTGATCATGACGAGCCATCACAAGACGACGAGCTCCCTCCTAATCATGAGGACGAGGTTGGTCTAGGAACCGTGCCAGAAGGACAAGGCGCTCCAAACCCTAATCTCAATGTCTTTCCCTCTCCTGATCGTAAAGACGGTTTATTTTCTAAAGATCTGTTCGTACAAAGTTTTTCTCTTCAGAGCGCTTTTGTTCCCATTAAGGGCGACTATCCGAATGATTTTCTCAACCAGCGTCTCCTGAACCGCCTAAAGCCACATCTACCTGCCGATCCAAAATGGCTGTTAACACCAGATCATGCCGACTGGTCGTTCCCACCTTACGAACAGATTCCTCGTTTAGCTGTAAATCGTGGCGATTACGCGCTTCCCAATATTGTTTACAAATCCTCCGCAAAGCCTCAGGGAGGTTGGGCTTCGTGGGTTGACTTTATCGTAGGCCAGGAGTCTTACTCGCGTGTACTAGAAAAGGTCGGCGTTCTTGACGCCATCAAGGCATCCAAATGCCGCTTTTGCAGTCGTAGTAACCTTGACCTGAACAAACTGGTTACACGCTGGATATCCCTGTTTCACACTTTTCTTTTCGCTTGGGGAGAGACAACCATCACCCTCGAAGACGTGGTTGCTTTCACTCTGCTGCCCGTTCATGGTACTTGTTATTGGCATCAGTCCGCTGTTGCAGGATGTATGCGTGAGGATGATTGGGATCTAGTGGCTGTTCTGAAGAAATCTAAGGAGCTCGCAAGAGACATTCCAGTTGAGGAGGTAGGGGACCACTCTGTGAAAGGTAAAGAGCCTGAAGGCGCCCCGGATGATGATGTGGAGAGGGGTGAGGAGCATGAAGGCGCCCATGGTACGTATATTCTTTGAACTTGTTAAGTGTTCTTACTCTGCACTGCTGATCCTATCTTCATACTTTCCAGGTGAGGGTGATGATGAAGTGACGACTTCGAGCAAATCAAAGAAGAGGCGCTCTTCTTACCCGTTGTTCGTGAAATACTGGGCACCGAAGAAGGTGGAGGGTCGTTTTAAGTGTCCTGATTACGGCAAGGATTCAAAGAGAGCGCAGCTAGCAGCGTTTCTCCTTTTTTGGCTAAGTCATGATGTTTTTGAATTTAGCCCGGGGGACACAATCAAGGAAGAGCTTATGCCTATGGCCGTTTTGATGGCGCGCGGAGTATCCTTTCCTCTGGCCCCTATGTTTCTAGGGGGACTTTACCGCCATTTAGACCTCCTCGTGATCGATATTCAGAGAGCCGCCAATGTACATACGGTCGAGACTTTCGTTCCCGCCAATTTCCTCCAGATGTGGTCCTGGGATCGATTTCCAGGGCTCAGCCCATCGGCGCCGGACATTACTCTTCATGGCGTCGAGGAACGAGTCGACGAAAATGGCGAAACTTATCAGGAATCCATGGAGTATTCTTACCCTCGTGCTCGTCTTTTCAAACGCAAATCGCCTAAGTCTCAGGATAGCATCTCCTATCATATGGATATCGAGGCCAAATTTTGTTTTTCACCATATACTGATGGCCGTGTTGGGCCTATTCCTTACGCCTTTTACTCGGATGAAGAAGAAATTCTCGACTCTCGAAGGGTAAAGCATGAGGGTGAGGTGGATTTCTTTTTGTCCGTTACTTCCGGCTATCTCCCTGGGTTTTATGGAGGCGCGTTTACCATTGAGGCTTATAATTTTGATCGAGTTGTCCGCCAAGCAGGTTTTGACCAAGGGGCTCCTCCGCCGCCTTTACCTCTTCTTGTTCTAAACGATGCCTCAATTGAGGTTTATTATGATAGGTTCGTTTACTCCGGGGGAGACGCGCTTCGCTGTCGTCCACTCCCTTTTGCCATTCGTTATCCACAGCCTGCTCGAAAGACTCTGTGTGTTTCTGCTGATTGGTATTACTACTGGGAGGAACTTTGTGTTTCCCCATTCCTCCCCAAAAGCTGCTGGCGGACAAGGACGATCGCGGACGACTCGAGTCCCCAAGCCATCTCCTTCAGCGCCAGGCGCTGTGCTGGGAAGATGAGATTTGGTAAGTTACCCTTCTCTTAGTACATCGATTGGACTTTGCAATTGTTCTGCAAGGTCGCAGCTTGTGTTGCCATCTCGGGCCAGTAGTACCCTTTCCTTTGTATTCTTCTGTATAGCGGAACCACTCCTGAGTGCCCACAAGTTTCTCGATGGACTTTGTCCAAGAGACCCATCGCTTCTTGACTCCCTATGCATCGTGCTAAAGCCCCACCTGCCATTCGGTAGTATAGCAGCCCTTTGATGACCACGAAAGACTTCAACTTTTTAAACAATATTGACCTTTCTTCTTTTGTCTTGCCGAGCTCTCTCATGACTCCTTTCCTCTAGTCGTTTTCTTCTTCAAATTTCATCTCCCGTAGCCATGTGCTAGGCAGCTCTTGCCTATGCACTGTGATCGATCCTTCATCTTTGCCATTCAAATTGATCTTTGCCGCGAGCGTAGCCAAGGCATCTGCGTGTCTGTTCATGGCTCTTCCAGTGTGCCCTAGTTCTATCTGGATAAACTTGGCCATCTGCTCCTGTGCCTCTGCGCGGTAAGGCGCCAGTCGTTCTTCTTTGACTTGGAATTCTCCCCCCGCTTGACTTGTAACTAGCTTTGAGTCGCCATGTACGTGAGGTCGCTGAAGTTTCATCCGCTCCGCCAACTTGAGTCCTATCAAGAATGCCTCGTACTTAGCCGTGTTGTTGCTACAAGCGAAATCCAGTTTGAAAGCGAACGATAGCAGCTCTGCTTCGGGCGTTTCGAATACGATGCCTGCTCCCCCATATGTTCCATATGACGATCCATCGAAATACATGTCCCACATGCCTTCTTCCTCTAGCTCTGCTACCTCCCCAGGGATGTCCTCGTGAATATCCGCCTCGTCACTTCCTGGGAACGCGGCTAACAGATCTGCGATTGCTTGACCCCTGACGCCTCGTGGTCTCTGGTAATGCAACCCGAATTCCGACAGTTGAAGGGACCATCGTGCAGTTCGCCCAGTTAGGTACGGACGTTCTGCTAGATAAACCATGGGGTTCGCCGCGGCAACTACCACCGTTTGGTGTGCTAACAGGTATGGTCTCAATTTTTGAGCCGCGTAGATGAGGGCCAGGCATGCTTGCTCTATGCGAGGGTACCTCACCTCGGCCTTCTTCAGCAAACGACTTACGTAATATATAGGAAAAAGTTGGTCGTTTCCCAAATCCTGTGCAAGTAGCGCTCCTATCGCTTCGGTCGTGTATGTTAGGTAGAGATGTAGCCGCTCGCCTGGTATCGGCGGTCGGAGAACTCGTGAGCAAGTTAGGCATCGCTTGATGTTATCGAAAGCGATCCGTTGGACATCCCCCCATCGGAACGTAGATCCTTTCCTCAGGAGTGGGGTGAAAGCGGCCATCATCTGGGCGAGACCTGGTATGAATCGCCTAATATATGATATTTTCCCTAGAAAGCTCTGCAGTTCTTGTATGTTGGAAGGGCTGTCCATACTAAGGATCGCTTGTGCCTTCCCTGGGTCCACTCGGATCCCCGTGCTGGTAACGACGAAACCCAAGAACTTGCCCGATGTAACCCCAAAAGCGCATTTTAAAGGGTTCATCTTAAGCTTATACTGTCTGCAGCGCTCGAAAACCATTCGTAGATGGTCGATATGGTCTTCCCTCTTTCGGGATTTAACCACAATGTCGTCGACATACACCTCTACTTGTCTGTGGATTAAGTCATGAAAGATTGAAACCATGGCGCGTTGATACGTGGCCCCCGCGTTCTTTAACCCGAAAGGCATCACCACATAGTAAAAACATCTGAATGGTGTCTGGAACGCTGTCTTGTGCGCGTCCACAGTGTTCATTCTAATCTGATTGTAACCACTATACCCGTCCATAAACGAAAACATCTGATGGTTACTAGTCGCGTCTACTAGCATATCGATATTTGGTACGGGAAACTCGTCTTTCGGACAGGCTCTGTTCAAATCCCTGTAGTCCACGCAGCAACGAATCTTTCCATTTTTCTTTATCACCGGCACAATGTTAGCTAGCCACGGCGCGTTTTTTATTGGTTTGATGAATTTTGCTTCCGCTAGACGCTCAATCTCTTCCTTTATCGCTAACGCCACATCTTTGTGAAATACGCGGCTTCTTTGTTGTACAGGGCGCGCATAAGGTAGAACATCCAGAGAGTGTGAGACCAATTCCGCATCCAATCCTGGCATCTCGCTGTATGTGTAGGCGAAAACATCCCTATATTCTTTTAATAGCTCAATCATTTTTCTCCTTTCTTCCTTCCCAAGTGACGCGCTGATTTTAATCAACTTTTCTTCCTTATCACCGATATTAACTTCTTCTATTTCGTCCAACGATGGTATCTCTGTAGGCTCTTCCACTGGTAATGACCTCGCCGTTACTTCTTCTTCCTCATTAGGAGATGATGTCATCTGGCTTGTGGATGCTTCACACAATTGCTCGGATGGCAACACCTCCGCTGATTGCTATAATCTGTAGATGTGTCCTCCGTCTTGAGTGGTGAAACGATGGAAACGAGGCTTTGGTTCCGTCTTTGATTTCTTAACCCCTGCCGGCGCCATCAATCTTTCAGCGCTAAACACAGACGCCTTTTCTTCAACCTTCCTTTTTTCTTTGGGCATCTCCAGACGAGCGGGATCAAAGACTGAGATTTTACTGTCCTCTTCCCACTTTGGTAGAGGAATCGTTCGAGACAAACCTATTACAGCCGCTCCTTCCTGTCCTGTTGGTTGATAAAAGACCGCTTCCGCCATGTATGCTTCCTCGGGCCCAAAAGGGTTACTTGTGGCTGGCACCCTGTATTCTCTTCCTCCGATACTAGTCTTGATGCATTGGTGATAGGTAGACGCCACAACATGATGGTCACGTATCCATCCGCGCCCTAGAAGCAAGTGAAACGAAGTGTGATCGTCTAACACATGGAAAGGCACTGATGCTTTAATCGGCCCAATGGTTATAACGAGGCATATCACCCCAATTGATTCTTGAGTGTGCCCCCCAAAACCGCGCACAACTGTTTTTCGTTCTCTGATCTCCTTCCTCGGTACCCCCAGTAAATCCAAGGTGTGCACCGAAACAAGGTTTAGTGATGCCCCTCCGTCGATGAATACTCTCCTCAGCTGCTGCTTGTTAACCGTTGCAGTGAGGTACAAGGGACGTAAGTGTTCCCCAGGAATGCATATATCGCTGTCATCAAAGGTGATCCTTCCTCTAGATAGCGCCTGGTGACCCGCTGCTATGGCGGCGATTGCCTGGGATGCCTCCCTGACTTGGTCTTCACTGAAGCCAAGGGAGTCGAAGAATTGTTGCGCGATGATGGTCTTGGAGAACTGAAAAGCAACAGCGTGTGTCCCCTCGAAGCCTTGTTGCCCACTGGACAGCTCGCATGCCTCTCCCTTGGAATCCTCCCATGCTGCCCAGCCCTCGTCTCTAGGGTCATGGGATATCATCATGGCGTGATGTTTGGGCAATGGATCTTTGTCAATTTGTTGTCGCCCGAGGTCTATCTCCCCGGCTATCTCTTTTCTCCAAAATGCATTTCGCACACCGTAACAACTGAGGGTCGAGTGATTTACCCTTCTATGATAGTGACAGTATCGTTCATGCGCCCTGTTTACGGTATTTATATCCACGACAGCGGGCGGCAAATTGATTTCACCGTTAGCGGCCCATTGATCGATGAGGTTTTCAATTTGCTCCTTGGTGCAAGGTATGGGCGCTGGGATAGGACGCTGAGAATTATTTCCTCCTCGTGTCCCTTGTGGTGCGGCGCCTTGATATGGCTGGAAGGGCGCTTGTCGCTTATTTCCCGGAGCAGGTCCACTGCTAGTAATAGCCGCACTTAATGAGTTAACGGAATTGTACCACGTTTGCTCCATCTTCGCCTGTTGAAAGATTCCAAGGCAATCTGATAGTCGTGCAGTAGCCTCCTCTAACTCCACGAAAGTTTGGAATTGAAAGTTAGATAAAGCAAAACGCAGGGTGGCAGTCATATTTCCCACGCAAATCTCGACCAGTCTGTCCTCTGGTACCTCTTCACTTAATTGGAGCGCGTGACTCCGGAACCTCGTGATGTACTTCAAAGGATCTTCATCAATCCCCATCGTTGTTCGTGCTAAGTCGACCGATGTCACTCGCCTTTTTGCAGAGAAAAACTTCTTGAGAAACAGACGCGCCATTTCCTCCCATGTCGCTATGCTTCCTGGTTTTAGGTTGTCGTACCATGTGTATGCAACATCAGACAGCGATTTCGAGAATTCTTTCAAGCATAGATTTCCATCTTTTGCATGCTGGTTCATTGCTGAAAGGAAGCGACCCAAGTGCTCTCGCGCATTTCCTTGCCCCGTGTATACTTTGAACTTTGGTGATGTATAATCGCGCGGGAACTTGTAAGTAACTACTTCTTTCGTATAAGGGGGGTCTAGGGAACTGTACCCGTGATCTTGCTTCGCTACTCGATAATGCTCCTCGATGTACCTAGCTAGGTCTTCCTCCGAGATCCTCCCAGTTGGCGCGCTAAAACCTTCCTCCTCTTGTTGAAAGCTCCTGGTGGGCGCGAGTTTTCCTTTTCCGGCAGTTATTCCGGCAAATTCTGGCTCTCCAATAACTCCGGCGACCGGTCCGGCATCTTTTTGTGTAGACGCGCCCTCCTTCTGCTTAATTAATGACATCAATTGCTGTTGCTTCTTAGCCTGAGTGGCGAATTCTTGCCGCATCTCCTCGAGGCTCGTGTCTCTTGCGTTGTTGTCAACGAATGGCGCAATTCCTTCGCCCTCCTGAGTCGGCTCCACTGGTGCGTCCACGACCCCTACCGATACCTTTTCAATCCTTTGCGCGTCATCCGTGTCACTATCCGCCGGCTCGTGCTCGATTAGAACGAAGTCCTCGCTTGGAAGGGGGACTCGCTCTGCTTTCCTTTGGGGCGCGCTCATTGCTTCTAGCGCCGATTGCCTTCCGCTGGACTCGAAATCAGTCTCCGCCTGTGGTCGCCAAATGTGAATAGGGTAATACTCTTAATCCGATCCGAGTCTCAGAGGTAGCACCGATCTAGCTCATTTCTCTCTCTTTCTCTCTAGTAATGTGTAGTCTTATCTTTCTCTCTCCAAAAAGTCCTCCTTTGTGATCTCTTTAGAGTCCTATTTATAGAGAAT
>JAJJMA010335307.1:94178-113019 GCA_023529015.1 Papaver nudicaule
TTCTAATTATCACTTTCAAAGAAAAGGAAAGAATCGGCTAATACATACCAATATATGTGCCGATTCTAATTATCACTTTCAAATCTAAACTCAGAAACGGTATATATATCATTAATCATAGACCGATTCTAAAGAATCGGTATATATATCATTAAACATAGACCGATTGATTTGGTTAAATTTCTGGGCAGAGTAACAACAATCGGCTTACTTTGGTAATAATATGAACCGATTGTTCGAGAACCCAAGAATAATCGGCTTAAGTTTCCATATATATAGACCGATTGTGCGTTTTTCAGATTCAAGATTTTGGTTAAAAAACTTGGGTGATTCTCATGGTTGATATGTTTGATAATTTTTAATCTTGTTTTGATATGAGAGTTAAGACTAATTAATCTTGTTTAGACTCTAATCATGTAATTAGCAACTAATTGAGAAAGGGTAAAACAGTCATCTTTTATAAGGGGTTTTCCGATTTGCTATATAACAACCGCCGGAATTATTTTTTCATGGGGCCAAATACTCCCAAATGGGGCCAAATTTAGGCTTTTTTTTTGAAGCATAATAAGCATTAATTATAAATTAAAGTACTGTTACACGTGGAAAAGTTTTTCCCATAAAATCATCAGCAACAATGTCTTTCAAGAAGTTGGGAGTACTAAATTCCCAGATATTAGTAGTGAAATTTCCTGCATGACTGGAATCTGCTGCGTGGTTTGCGAGCCCGTCAGCAGCCTGGTTGCCTTCCCTGTGCTTATGATTTAAAGTGGAATGGGAAATTGACCGCATGAGATGTCTTATCTCAAAAATCATACCTTTGATTTAATACGGCGGTTCGTTTTCTCCGTTGATAAATTTTACCAAGTTCGAGGAGTCGGTTTCAAAACAGACCTTCTGCCAGTCTCTGCCTGTTGCTGTTCTTGCCGCCATTAGCATTGCCCAGGTCTCTGCCATCATGGCGGTGGTGATTCCAAGCGGTTGCGCCATTGATGTGATTGTCTCCGCCGAGGAGTCACGACATATGAATCCAGCTCCGGCGTATCCCGGGTGTCCTCTTGCCGCGCCATCAGTATTGATTTTAATCCACCCCAATAGTGGACGATCCCAACCTACCGATATAATGGTCGTTCTGCGTGTGTGGAGATTCGGATTAACTCTCGGTTGCGTGTCCGGCAAATGCGGAGGAAGAACCTTATTTGCCCACGTGAACTCCTGCTGTAGTTGTAGTGCAACACGTACAATGTTGAGTGGTTGTTGTTGCCTTTTCCTGTATATCAATTCGTTTCTCGCTAGCCAGAGTGACCATAACAGGAAGCAAAAGACAGTGATGATGTAATCCGGTAATTTTGTGCTTAGGAGTTGGGGAATCGAGGTTGAAAGCGATATCGGTGGTGGTGGGCCTCGTCTGAAGTTGGGGTCTCCCATAAGGTGGCTAAATAGAAGGTTCCATGCGGATACTGCACCTGGACATTGCAGGAGGATATGTTGAGCGGTTTCAGGTACCAGTTGACAGGTTGGACACAAATTGAGTGTGGTTAGGTGGATACGGTGAAGAATGGTGAAGGTCGGAAGGCCTTCATTCAATGCTTTCCACAAGAAAAGCTGTATTTTTGGAGGACAAGGTAATGTCCACAGAAATTTGGTGGGTGGTGGAGTGTTCAGTGTCAGTGGGTTGTGAAATCCAGCAAGGCAAGTATATCCTGAACTGGTGGAGTAATGTCCGGTTGGAGTTTGCGGCCATACGATCTTATCTGGGGGTCGATCTCGAGGAAGGTAAATGTTGATGATCTTCGCAGCAATTTCAGGAGAAAGCGCCTCCAACTTGATATGATCCCAAGTCTGGGTATAAGGGTCAATTAGATCTGCAACAAAGCGATAGGGATGGGTATGGTTTGTGCCTAGAGGTTGGGAATGTGGAATCCAGTTTGAAGTGATAGGTGTGGTTGTGCCATTCCCAATGTGAAAGAATATGTGAGGTTTAATGCTCGGGACCAGGGAGATAAGCTGATTCCATTGAGGGCTTGGTGTGGATGTACTGGGAATGTTATCTGAAAAGATGCTTTTATCTTTCAAATATTTTGCATTGCATAGGCTGGCCCAGATGGAATCCGGTTGGTCTTGGAGAATCCAAATTTTCTTTGACAGTAATGCCTTATTGTGCTCAGCGCTTTTCCTGATGCCTAGCCCTCCCTGTGCTCTCGGTTGTGTTAACTTATCCCATCCTATGGTGTGGAGTTTTCTCACTGATTTGTCGTGACCCCAGAAAAAATTCCTGCTGATCTGGTCAATCTTGGCATGCACATGGGTAGGCAGAAGTTGGGTCTGCATTAAATGGTTAGCCGTGGGGGTAAGTGACGATTTTATAAGAACTAACCTTCCTGCAGGGTTTAGGCATTTAGTCATCCATCCTTTAGCCTTTCGCGCAAGCCGCTGTAGTAATGGAGTGTAAATATGCGCTGAAGATCGTCCATGTTTGAATTGAACTCCAAGATATGTTGGTGGGATCGATGTGGTCTGCATGTTGAAGATCTGTTTTAGCCGGTTGATCGAGTCTTGATCTAGCGCCGGGTGGTGGATGATTGTAGACTTATCTGCATTGATATGTTGACCGGCCGATGTAGAATAAGAATTAAGGATTTGCTGTAATTGTTGACATGTACGGTTTGTTGCCTTGCATGTAATGAGAAGGTCATCTGCATACATAAGATGGAGGATCGGTGGAGCTTTCCTGGAAATTCTTAATCCTTGAATTAGGCCTTGGTTCTCCCGCTTGGCTAGATTAGCGGATAAAATTTCCGCACAAATAATGAAAACATAAGAGGATAGGGGGTCCCCTTGCCTTATTCCTCGAGAGGGGGTGATAAAACCGTGGGGGGTTCCGTTTACTTTGATGGAATACGTTACTGAGGAGATGCAAAGCATGATGTATTCAACAAAAGTAACTGGAAATCCAAGTTGTATGAAAGCTCGCCTTATGAATCCCCAGTCCAAACTGTCATATGCTTTTTGAATGTCCAGTTTGATTGCGATCTTCGGGTCTTTGGTAGCATGCGAAGTTCTTATGTGGTGAAACAGCTCGCCCGCTATAGCAATGTTTTCATGTATGGATCTTTTTGGGACAAAAGCAGTCTGATACGGGCTAATGATGAAGGGTAGCAATGGCCTCAAACGATTCTCCAGAATTTTCGAAATCACCTTGTATGTGACATTGCATAGTCCAATTGGTCTAAAATGCGATGGTTTGGAGGGATGGTCTATTTTCAGGATTAAGGTGATGTTAGTGTGATTCATCAACGGGTGAATGTAGAGATTGCTGAAGAAATTGCGTACCATGGCAATGAGCTGCAAATGAGTTGTGTCCCAGAATACTTGGAAGAACTTACTAGTGAAGCCATCAGGACCCGGGGCTCGTTCAGATCCAATAGAGAATAAGGCAGTTTTAATTTCCGCATTGGATACTTCTTCTGTGAGTGAATAGCATTGTCGATCTGTCAACCTCGGTGTGATTGTTGAGAGTAGATCTTCGTCTATAGTGGTACTAGGTGCTGAGTACTGCCTAGTGAAATGATCAATCAGCAGTTGGGGAATCTTGGTTGTATCAGTCACCCAGTTGTTCTGGTCATCCCTCAACTGCTGAATGTTGTTACCTCCACGATGAATGGTGGCAGTCGTGTGAAAGAAGGTAGTGTTGTTATCCCCCGATTGTAACCATTGTATACGGGACCGCTGCCTCCAATATGTCGCGTGGCATTGAAGCAAGGCTAGGTGACAGAGGCGAAGATCTTTTTCTTGTTGTATCCAGTATATTAAGGAAGCGCCAGTCTGTGTGGCGCATTGGTGTTGTGCTTGTATGATCTGGGCTGTTGAAGTTTTAATCATCGTTGGGAGGTGACCGAATGTGGCTCGATTCCATTGGATAAGCACCCGACTAGTTGTTATTAATTTGAGTTAGAGTTCTAGAGTGGGGTCCTCATCTGTTTCTCTGTTCCAAGCATCCATAACCACCTGATGGATTTGTGGATGCGAGATCCAAAGATGTTCGAACTTGTAATCCTTCTCTCCTTGCCATTTCAATGCTTTAATTCTTAAGAGAATTGGTGCATGATCAGATGCGATACGCGCTAGATGCGTTACAGCTGCATGCGGGTTGGAAGTTCTCCAGCGTTGGGTGCTAATGGCCCTATCCAGTCTTTCCATGATGATATCCTGACCCTGCTGATTGTTTGTCCAAGTATAGGGGTCCCCCTGAAATCCGAGATCAAGAAATCCAGCTGCATCCATCATACTAAGGAAGGCTTGTGTTTGTGCATAGGTTACTCGCCTCCCACCTTTCTTTTCTGATTGGTCAGCAACTTCATTGAAGTCACCCATTAAGAGCCAAGGTAGATTTGTGGATCCAAAAATGCTGGAGAAACTATTCCATAAATCATGTCTTGCCGCCGGGTGTGGTGGTCCATAAATGCCGGTGAATAGCCAAGGGGTACCCGGTTGTGGTGGCGTGACGAGCGCATGGATATAACTCTGAGATTGCATTAGTATTTGGACGTTGAGATTGTCCTTCCACATGAGGCATAGGCTCCCCTACGTCCAATCTTTGGTACTGAGAAGTTGTCCTGGAACTGCAAGGATTGTTGTATGGAGGTCATGCGAGCTGAAGTTGCTAATGTCTCAGTAAGGAAAACAATCGACGGTCTGTGGAAAGACACTAGTCCGCGCAAATGTTGTAGTGTGATTGCTTGATTGATGCCTTGGCAGTTCCATGCTAGGATTGCCATATCTCCTGTGTCACCGAGGTAGCTACAAAAGTACTTGTGGACTGCCCACTCCTAGTGCAATAGAATCTGATGCAGATGCCGGTTGCAGATGCCGGACTTTCGCCCTTGAAATGGAGTATCAGTCTCGGCTGTCTCTTTGTTATTGTGCTTCCGGATTGTATGGCGACCCGATGATGCTGCTGTGAGTACGGCAACCCAATAGTTCGAAAGAGAACTACCAATACAAAAGTTACTTAATTACAGAAACCAGTTACAGGTACAATAGACTAACTAACAGAAGCAAAAACCAAAACCAGGTACTGGTTTACTAAGCAAAGGAACTATGGCTAATACAAAAGGACTTATAACAAGGTAGTAAGTGCTGGTCCTTGCCTCCAAAAACAAAAGGTTATTAGTTGAGGTTAACCAATAACAGGCAAGAACCAGCAATTACTGAGAATAAAGTAGGCAAATACCTTACAGAGACTAGACTATACTAGGGAATACAAAACAAACTAGGAAATTGCCAGACAAAATACAAAAGATAGACTGTGAGTACACGTCTACCGGCCCAAAAACAGAGACCGTGTATGCTATTGATATCTTCATAATGGAATTAAACTAGTTGCTGAGTTGTTGTGCTATGGGTTACTTCAGTATTCTCTTTCCCTTATATTCATCGCTTTGATGCTCAATTGGTTCAGTTTCATCAGAACTAGGCGTTGTCCCAGAAATTTCTTCAAAGCCAAGAGAGATCCAAGTTTCCAGAGGAACAGATTCAGGCCTCATTGGTGGAGTAGACGTTGCTTCTGCTGCGGCTTTAGCATGGAAAATGTCTACCACAGCAGTGGGATTGTTGATGGCTAGATCATCCACCCTTTGTCTTTTAGGCTGGGGGAATTGTTCCAGCCATTGTTTATAGTCTTCAAGAGTAAGCCAAGGGTGAGGCCGTGATGTTGACGCCGCCTCCGAAGTTGAACATTCATGTGAACCAATTGAGTTGAACCAGTTATAACCAGTGGAACACCAGTCAAAAAAATGACCCGGGTTAGGTCTCTTGGAGGAGGAGCTTGGCACCCAAAGCTGATCTAAATCTGGTGAAGGAGCAGGAAGACCAAGGTCCAGTATCACCGGTTCATCCCCCCACTGTAGTTCATTTGCAACTGGAAAATGCGATGATAGTTGCTGATTAATCTGTTGGCGCATCGGTTGGGCAGTCTCCAGTTCATCATCCTTGATAATTGCTTCATCATAATCATCAGCAGTAAGAACAGATTGTGCTGTACTAGAAGAGCTAGCACTTCCATTTTGTGTTCCCATATCCGTATCACTATCGGAGTCCTCTAAATTCCCATTCATACCATTGAATGGAGGGAAAAAACCTGGAGGGAATGGCATCTCCGGCGCATCGTGATCATGAACTTGTGCTTGATAGTATGCAGGGCAATTTTCACGACAATGACCAAGTCTTCGACATAACGAGCAGTGCAAATAAGGAAGACCATGATACTCGAATGTTAGGTAGTTGAAGCCTCCTCTACCATTGTCTGCATTAGTACCTTCTCTTAATGGTTGGAACACGTTCATTGAAACTCTAACTCTCATAATATATTCATCAAAAGATATTTGCCTTGGAGGATCATATGCAATAATTTCTCCCACACGATAAACGAAGCTTCTAATGTCATCAAACTCCAAAGTTTGCTCTCGAACTAAGCCTCTAATAGTAATATCCACCTCCACATGAGAAAGAACAATTTCATAAATGTCCTGCCCAGCTTCCCAAACTCGCACCATGAAAGTATCACCCATAACAGCTCTAGATTCATGTCTGACTACTCTAACAAAGTCTCGATAACGCTGAAACCTGATTAAGTAGTATTCAAAACCCACCCTCCTGACTGACATACGACCTCGAATCTTCCAAATAACTAACAAGGCACGCTTAAGCTTAAAGGAGTTAACATTATTAAGCGTTAAGAAGCCCCCAACTATACAATACTGCCACAGATGACGGTTGGCATTCAAACGGACTGGTGAGTTTTCAGGAAAAACAACAGGCGTTTCCGGATTAAGGTTCAGATATGCTTGGAGGTAATTAGTGAGGTGTAATAGGTCACCATTCCAAATTGAAGGCATGATGAACATGTATTGAATTGAAGGTTTTGTACTGAAGGCTAATCTTAGGAGAAAGCAGAACCAAGCTTTGCTAACTGCGTATAACCCAATAAGGCTAAAACGCTGAATCAAATAGAGGTATAAATAATGAGTGAGAAAACCATGGGAGGCAAACATGGCCAATGAGAATGCCATAACAATCGAAAGTAGCATGGAACAATAAGAAAACTTGCAGCTAAAAATCAGGGAGGTGAAAAGTTCTGAAAAGAGAGGCGTTAAAAATTGAACGGAACAATAGGGAGACATGTGGACATGAGATTGCCTGAGCTTGCCAGGCAGGTGCTTGAGGAGTCTGAGTTGTAAAATTAGCTTCCCGGAGAGATTAAAAAACATCTTTCAAACCCAATATTCAAGATGTGATGATTACCTGAGAACCGACGCCGCCTCAATTGCAACAATATGAAGTAAGAAAGAGAAGAACACAAGGAACAGAACCACAACGGACAAAGGATGAGGATTCCCTGCCCAACATCGAGAACCCAGAGCCCCCAAATCAGCGAGGAATCAGGTGGAGCAGAAAAACAGTCGATGAAAGAAAACCCATTAAACCCTAGAAGAGAGCACCGCCTCACATCACACAACTCAGCGACAATTGGTTAGAAGAACCACATGGGACAATAAATCAAGAAGATATTCATCATAGCATACAACAATCATCTGAGATTAGGCCAGTAAACTGATGATTTAGCTGGAAATTGAAAGGGGCGACATTGAAATTTTTAGGGTTGTAAGGGAAAGGGGGAGGTGCGAAGTTTAGGTGTGAAAGCGTTTTTTTTTTTTTTTTTTATTCCAGATAGAAATCAAACGTGTGCGGGCCAAATTTAGGCAGGTTCTTTTTAGACTCGGGAGATGGGATATACTTGTTGCAGCGAGAATTCTATTCATTCTTTGTATAAATACCGCAGGAAATCTAGCAAAAGAGAAATAATAGTGGGTCATCTTTAAGTTTTTCACCACACCTATCCCAGTATTGGATGTTGGATTATGGTGCGGGATTTCCCTCTTAGATTATAGGGTGTATGTGTAGCATTACTCCTTGGCTTTTGTACACCATTTGGCCTATAGTCGTACGCTCTATACTATGGATGCAGCTGGCTTGCGATAGATATATGCCTTTGATATCGAAAGAGATGGGGACTTGTGCCGGCGCTTGCTACTTGTTAAGATGAAAGTGGGTCCCAATATTATTATTATTATTTTATTTTTTTTGAAGGTTGGGTCCCAATTTTTGTTTTCTCTCTTTCAATTCTTTTAAAATGAAAAATAATTAATTAGTTCCACACATTATAAATTTTAAAAATTTGACAATTACAGTAGTTGCAGAGTGAGAAGACTGATGTAGCATCAAAAGGTATGTTGTGTCTAAAATAGATGAAGCTCTGCGAATCGGGCGACGCCTGAATTAACCCACCCACATACCGATTCGCTTTTTCTGATCCTGAATCATTCATTCCCTGCTATCAATTATCATCCATGGAGGAAGACATAGGGGAGTCTGATGATGAGGATGATGATTCTGGGTCTTTTCCTTATGGAGTGCCGTTTTTTTCTTGCTGTTCTGCTAGATCTGTTTTGGTTTTTTTCTTTCAGTTCTTTAGCTCCAACCCAATCTTCAAACCAATTGATCAATGTTTGGAAGGATTATGTATTCATTCAGAAGACGATGTTGTTGATGATCTGCTGTTAAAAAGACAATCAAATAACCCTGATCTTCTTACCTGTTCCTGTTCTCCCTTCCTTATTTTTTTTGATTGGTTCAAACTCTCTTTTTATCTCATCCTTTTCGATTGTGGGATTGTGAAGAATTCCAGGTCTTCGGTTATTTTTGTTTGGCCATTTTTGTGTGAAGTTTTGTTTCTTATTTGGATTTGGATTTGGATTAACTTCGAAGCTCCTTCCCTCACAAAATGGCAGCGCCTATTCCTCCTGAGTTTTTTGGCTGTTCTTCATTCCTTGAAGCTTTTTCTTCTCAATCTCGAACCCACAATTAACCCTGGTTGTTGTCTATTTTACAAAATTCAGGATTTTTGGTCTACTACCTTCTCTTTTGACCTGATTTTGCTTCCTGCTGAGGCTGTATCTGACCTTGTTTCGTTTGGAAATTTGTTCATGCATCTCAGTTTCTACGAGTCTAAGCTTCCTTACCAGATTCCGATCCCTATTCGAGGTCTGGTTCTTTCGCTCCTATTTCTTGACTCGTCATGGTTCACTGAACCGGATTTGACGGACTCACTGAGTCTAGTTGCCACCTTTTGACTCGATACCGTGTATCAGCTTGATTCTCCAGCTTTGGATGGTCCTTTTGCACGTGTCAGTTTCGACATCCACCTTTGGTGGCGTCAACACCTGTTACATCCGGTTTCTAGTTGTGTTCAACTGTCCTTTGTCCACCTGTACACCTCTGATATTAACCTTTATTTTTTAGGAGGACAAAGTTTTCCACACCTCACCTATTCCTAACACCTAATCAGTGGACCTCTACCTATTACCTCAGTGGACAACTTGAATCCTTATTCTTAGACTCACCTAGGTTTTTCAATAGACTACAACAATTTCACCTTGAGATTGGGTTTGCTTCACTGCACCAGATACCGGGTCTCGTAACTAAGCTGGTAACTTGTCATAATTTTATATATTGGCTTATCACGGGAAAAATGGATATGAAGACTTACAAGGCAAACTGGATGGTTTTTATTAACTGGAAGAATTTCTGGAGAGGAATTTGGATGTTGGCTAATTATGTGTACTTATTATTTCGTAGTGTCCTTTGTGTTGCCTGCTTGGATTATGGTGCTCTGCTTACTTTGACGACGTTTGTGATGGCGTTTGTGTTGCTGCTACAATGATGGTGGAAAAGGACTCCGGTTGAGGTTTGGTTATGGTGTGTTAGTTTTAGGGGTTACTTGCTTTATCCTTTGTTTTGCAAAGGAGCGGACCGACTGGTACTTTTGGTCTGTCATTTCTCAAATTCAGGCCATTCTTGTGGATGGTCAGCCAGTTCTCCCAATTTGACACTCTTGTCACAATTGGTGAGGGCAATACGGCACTTGGTTTTGTTACTTGGAGTTTTTTACCCTCAACAACTGGTCCTCTACTTCTACCTTGCAGCGCTTCCACTCTTAGCACTTACATCCTACATTGATTACCATACATGCTTTGAAACTCTTGGGTTTTTTTGGCTTTCTCTTATGTATCATGGGTATCAATGTTATTGTAAACACTTATGATATAAATAAATAAAATCAGGCCTTTCCTTCAAAAAAAAAGTTGCAGAGTGAATGCCGCACGACCATTTGTACTCAAAACATTCTACAAGATAGGTTGCGGCAGCTAGCTTGGAGAGCCACCTATGATATGTGACTTGTGCTGCAGAATTTATGTGGCTAATAGGTATTTGGTATCACGATCGACTTCACGAGATGAGGATTTAACCCATTCAATCTCAGTATGTTACGCAGACATGCCTAAAAAGTTATTGTAACTGTGTTGGACACACGGTCGGACACAACATGCGTTCGACACTTACCGACACTCGATGGACACGCCATATGTATCCTTACAAATTCGCAATCGGACACTTTGTGGACACTGATTCGACACTCTCAGATACGCCAAATATGGTTTGTATGGTCTTGGAAAATCAAAAATACATATATCTGATGCTAAATTTTTCTCTATTTAATCAAATTTAAACATTATTAATGAAAGACTTGATCATTAATTAGTGGGTATGGCTCTTAATGCGACAGGGATTCTAAACTAACCGTGTAAAATCCCTTGAAATATCCCGTGACCGTGAGTGGATCTGTCGAATGTTGGAAAAAGCCCTACAACATTGGGATAGGGAGCGTGTAAGAAGTGGGTCATGTGAACTTTCCACTCTCTCACAAGATATTTAACACATAATTTACTTCTAGGGGAATCCTCGCTGATTTTTAATGATACTTGGACCTTTACCATTTCACACAAAATATTGCAACGAGAAATATATGATTAGTTGTTTTTTTTTTTGAAAGACAGAACAGCATATATTATCTGAAGAGCATTACATAGTTTAGTACAACAGTTGGTGTGGTGATTCCAAAACCAAAACTAACAACACCAAACCCAACTAACATATAACATCGCAAGCTCTTACTAGTTACACGTGCCAAAGGTGAAGCCATGTGATCAAGACTAGAGCAAATCCATGAGGTAGAGAACCAGATGATTAGGAGACCAATCCACTGAGAGGTCGCCAAACTTACTAAGAAGATGGCAACCGGCCATTTAAAGAAATGACCTGGCAAGACTGACAAACAGACTAAGGAACGTCCGCAGGTTCTTTTCAGGCTAAAAAGAATAACCCCGTACTGAATAAACCAAACTCCATCATCATCTATCTCGAGCATCATCAGATGTTTAGTAGTCGTTGAGAGACTTCTAATGAGAACCATATATTCTTGTAGGACACAGTAACTGCTGCATAAAAAACTAGCTAACCTAATCTTAAGAAGAACAAACATACTACTAATATATATAGTACTAAGAACCCCTGAAATAAAACCCAATAAAATCATAGTCCAGTCAGCATGATCAAGAACTCCCATCTTCAATTCCAGCTTGTATTTAGTGAACCATGACGATTCAAGAAACATGATCGGTAGCACCAGATCACAGAACAAGGACGAAAACAACCCCCAACGTAAAGACACCTCGTAAAGAATAAGTAGTATACCAGGGAAGTCATTCTGAAGGTGAAACCAGTGTTGCTGCTGCACCATAGCTTGTGAGTGACCTGTCCTCACACAGAAAATTAGAATCTCGAACCCAGGGCAGAGGACTCTAGAAGAGGAAGCTTGAGAGTCATCCATCAACTCTGCGAAGGTACGAATTGTTTCGGTTTTTGCAGCAGGAGGTTGTATAGTATAGTCCGTTGATGAAGCAGGGAGCTCATCAAAGTGTTGTGATGTTTGTCTGGGAGGCAAAAAAAGAGAACACAGAGAGTAACCAAGATCCCCACATCTGACCATCACCCACATGTGCAATTCTAATTGAGTAGTCTTGAAAGTGTCTGGAAAAGACATAGATCGGGCCCCAACTATTCGAGGGAAAGGCCTACCCTTCTTAATGGCTGCGACTCTAGTCTTATGTAACGGTGGACGTGTCGAGGTACCCTCAAAAAAGTTCGGATAAGGAATACACCTAAAAGACTGAGAAGAGTTGTCGTCAATTACCAGAAACAAATCCACAAAGACCAATGAAATAAATAGACTCCGAATTGCATCACCACGTCCAACAGTTTGAAGCAAAATTCCCCGAAGGGGAAAAAAGTTGGTAAACTCTTCGTCGCCATACACCAGGAGATAACGGTATCGGCAGCGTTGACGGCGACTTTGTAAGCGACGGTGACGGTGAAGTTGACGGCGACGTTGACTGAAAAGTTGACGGTGACGGCAACGGCAACGGTAACGGTGACGATGACAGCAACGACGACGAGAAAAGTGACGGAGACGGATATGAAATCGACAGAAATATCTGAGGAGTGATTCTGAACCTCCGAGTCGAGAACCAAAATCAAAATCAAATAGGACTGAAACCATAAGGATAACAGCTTGGATGAAGACGCTGATAGCGGTCGAGGTAGCTGCGATTTGAATTTTTTCTAGTTTCATCCTTAGCCAGAAAAAGACGTCGATAGGAAAAGGACCTCCGGAACTCAGACAAAAGCAGGCAAACAAAACACTAATATCTAAATAGACTACTACTGGACTTAAAAAGGAAATCAAATGGGGCAACAACATCAAGTGGAGGTGGTCGTGAACCGGAGGAGGCCGCTGCAAACCCATTGAAACCGAAGCCTCAAAACAGAAAAGAAAAACTAGGTCTAGTAGAACAGAAGGGAAATAAACAGCCAACCAGAGAAAAAACCCAGAATCATCATCCTCATCATCAGACTCCCCTATGTCTACTTCCATGGATGTTAATTGAAAGCACAGAATGAATGATTTTGGATCTAACAAAGCGAATCGGCAGTGGGTTTTTTATGAGGTCGAAAAAATCGCCGACAGAGGAAAGAAAGAAAGAGTTCTCTGGTTTTGTTTTTGTAGTGGCTAGACTTGATTAAGCAGTGGGTGATGAAGAAAAGAAGACATGCAAGACGAAATAAGGTAGTTACAGCAGAGATTAATGGAGAAATCGGCGTATGCTGTAAACAACTCACATCATACCGAGTTGCAGAGCAAAACTCGGAGAGAGAAAAAAACCTTTTTCGATTAGTTGTTTTTTAAATGTATTGCGTGCATGAGAGAGAAGGACTACGGAAGTTTACATTTTAAATGTTTTTTCTGTTCATGTTTGATACAAGTGTCATATATTACCGGACCATGTTAGATGTCATGTTTCGACAGTGCTACAGAGACACCGGGTTTGAACACCGGGTCTCGACACCCCTATGTGGCGCCTCCATTCACCGTTCATTCCCACCCCACCCCACCCCACCTAAGATCAGCAGGCCCCCGGGTCAAGATGAACCAACCATAACGCGCCACGTTATGGTGTCGCGACCCGGTGTCCACCAAACCGGTGTCTATAAAGTATTTTCGGTCATGTTTCATGCTTGTAAGGCTAAGTCTAATGGCACTTCAATATCTACCAAAAGCGTCGCCTAAAGTATAAATTCAACTTCTCTTTCTACGATTCTCGTAGAAGTGGATGTTGAATTCTACTTGGGCGCTCAATGATGTAGCGCCCAAAAAGTAAACTCGCGCTAAATGATATAGCGCCCAAACGAATATTCTCACTAGATCTGACGGCTAATAACATATGTTCCAGATCTGATGGCTGAGATTATCCGGCGCTTTATCATGTAGCGCCCCAACGCTATATTATTCAGCGCCGAAGTAGAATTTAGCTGATGTGTCTAGCACTTCCCATTAGACTTGGTTTTCTACATTTCTGATGTGTCATTCAACATTGAAGTGGATGTTGAAGCGCCATTAGACTAAGCCTAACGAGTAACATATGAGTACTTATATTTTAAAACATTCTACGGTTTGTTCATCTAATATATAAAATGTAAGCCATTGGTTAGGGACTCCATTGTATCAATTTAGTGATTTCATTTGTGCCCAGCAATTTATTTTACAACCGAAATATTTAGGAAGTGAGATGATGGAAGAAACTGGAACAAATACATAACTAGAAAGACCAGAGCCGATCCTGTGAAAAGTAGAGCCATGGGCGAACTTCAAAAATGGGCCTAATTTTTTTTCGCCGACAATTTGGTACTAACATGTAATGGCAATGTGTTTATAGGTCCATGTGCGAACTTCAAGAGACCTCAAGTGCGAACTACAAAGACCAGAGGTGATCCTGTGAAAAATAGGGCCATGTGCGAACTTCAAGAGACCTCAAAGGCATGCCTTATTTGCTACTTCTGTTCAATCGGTAGTGTATGCATGTATAACTTTACTGTAAATAACATTTTTTTTTTTTTGAAAAATACTGTAAATAACATGTAATGGCAATGTGTTTATCTTGGGTCCATTTTTACCTAAAAGTGGAATTGTATTCGGGACCCGGAAATCACTGATTTCATATTTTAATCCGTAATTGGTAATATTATCGATAAAGTCACAACCATCAATGGTTTTCTGCAGTTGATCTGCTTGACTTCATTTGAACTTCTTCTCATCTCTTTACTTTCTTCGTTGTCTGCATCCAAATCCATAAACTTCTAAACAATCTCCACGATTTCGTCGCGTGTAACCGATTTATCTCCCCCTCTTGTAACTAAAATGGGCTATTTGGCCACTAATGCCCGTCATGTCAAAAATATGAAGATTCG
Source organism: Papaver nudicaule (assembly GCA_023529015.1). Classification (NCBI taxonomy): domain Eukaryota; kingdom Viridiplantae; phylum Streptophyta; class Magnoliopsida; order Ranunculales; family Papaveraceae; genus Papaver; species Papaver nudicaule. The sequence goes on from JAJJMA010335307.1 coordinate 108,939, forward strand.
ATTGGGTCCTCACCACATTTGTCAGGGACTTAAAAAAATCACAGTCGACATGGGTTAAGCAATAGTCGGTATGGGTTAAGCTAAAAGTCGGCATACCGACTGTGATTTTTTCAAGACCCCATAAATGTGGTGAGGACCCAATCTAACCTTCAAAAATATCAGGTTGAAATATCAAGCCTACATTTCTTGGCCAGTTGATCCATAAACTCATGAGCCATAATGGCGGCAAGTGAGTTTATAATCCAGCCATCCATGAAATATTCGGTCATGAAGATGGCATGTCACCCATTTCACATCGTCTCAGAATCAAGAAATTACACAACCAAGGATCTCACTTTTTTATTAATCACCGGCGCCAAGGATCAAAAACACTTCAAAATCATGGAAGAACAAAGCCGTGGTTGAACTACTGACTGAGAGAAGAAAAGACTAATGGTCAGTTTTATAGTCAAAATCAGTGGACTATTCAGATTGGGTGGGTCTCAGATTCTTAAACCTGGCTATTTTAAGGGCAAGAGCTTTTTTAAAAAGGGCAAACACCAAATACCAAAATAGGGTTATAATGAAGTAAAAAGGTTATCTCATATAAAATATATTTTTTTAAATATAAAACAACCCTTGATTAGTAGAGATTAATGATATATGATTAGGTGTTAACTTCATTTGATTAGTAAAAATTAATGATATGATTAACTCATCACCATCATCTTCCTTTATCTCCATTATCAAAAATCATGATGATCTTCATCAAGTTTCGGTCATCAATAATCACTATCATCCTTCACATTCAAAACAAGCATTCATAATCCCTAGTTCTTTATCCCTACAAACTATTTAATCACCACTAGATATCCAATCTATCTAAGATTTAAAAAAAAACCAAAAAATTTCATTGAATCGATCAAACATAGACTTCAAATTAACCTAGAATCGTCAAGGTTTTGTCTTAAACATGACGAATAATCACTATAATCGAATGATGCTCCAATGAGGAGATTAGTTCACTAAAAACACTATGATTTGTATGAAAAATACTCAATTTTTTTTCAAGTTACAGAGACAAAATTGTCAAGGTTTAATCTTAAAATCATGACGATTGTTCTTGACTGTAGAAAAATCGTAAAGGTTATGACCATCGACCTTGACAATTTTTTATGTTTTTCCCCAGACTAAATCTTTTAGTCACGGTCATTTTTGAATCATTTAGAAATGTTGCAAATCTGTCACCCGAAACTGTGACTAACATTTTTTTGCAACGGATATAATCTTTGATAAAAACCGTGACCAAAAATCGTCAAGGAATCCTTGAAAACCTTGACTCTAAATCATGAAATTTTCTGTGAAAAAAAAACACCACAAATCTTCAAGGGCGATGGTCATAACCATGACGATTTTTCTACAGTCAAGAACAATCGTCATGATTTTAAGACAACACCTTGACGATTTTGTCTATGTAACTTGAAAAAGTTGAGTATTTTTCATACAAATAATAGTGTTTTTAGTGAACTAAGCTCCTCATTGGAGTACCGTTCGATTATGTTTAACCAACCATCTTTGTATTGTAAGTTAAGCAACAAACCAAGTTTCAAAATCCGAATTTTGAAGTTGTTAAAATTTAATTTAGATTTTAGATGAAGAAATGAAATAGAGAGAAGAAGATTGTTTGTTGTTAATGATATATAGAAAATGGTTTTTGTTTGAGTGTTTTTTATTAGTTTTGTAGTAAGACTAATAGTAAAATTAGTGTTCTGAATTGTGAAGTTGTTAAAGTTTATTTTTTTTTGAATTTTTGAGATGAAGAAATGAAGTAGAGAGAAAAAGAGTATTTGTTGATAAAGATATTTCTTTGGGTGTTTTTTTATTAGTTATGTAGTTAAATTAGTAGTAAGATTAGTAGTAAAACTAGTGTAGGATTTTTTAGTATCTTCCCAAAATTTTATCACCCTCATAAACTAGGATGGGATATGAAAAGCACATTTCGCCCTTATTAAAAAGCCCCCGCCCTTAAAATAGCCAGGTTCTTAATCTATGCAAATACGATACCTAGAGGCCCATTTTGACAGTCTACTTGTACTTCCCCTCTGAAAATTCTACTAGAAAATCCATGTCTAATTGTCACTACTGCTGCAACTAATATGATGATAAACCAATGCAGCACCGTAGATAGAGGTGTAAATTGTGCCATGCCAGCACGTTAATGGCACAGCACAACACGCTAAAATTTGGGCACATCACAGCACGACACGCGACAAAGCACAGCACATGCACAGCACGCTAGCTTAGTGTGTTGTGCCGTGCTTGACTAATCGGCAGCACGGCACAGCACAACACGTGGCACGAACAAGCACGCGGCACAGCACAATACGCGATAAAGCACAGCACAACACGCGGCACGGCTAAGCACGACACAACACGTGTAAAGCACGGCACAGTGCACTACATTACATGTGTATTTCACACAAAAATGAAATCTACCTAGTTATTACCATTATATTTTTGTTATTTTGATTAAATCTATTACAATACATAATATCTAATTTTATCAAGTGATAAAAAATATATTTAGAAATGTAATTGATGTTGTAAGTGTGTCTATTTGACATTCATTTGGTAGATACAATTGTTATAACATAAAATTCAACTTATGTTTTTTCTTTGTTAATAAAGTTGTATATTATGCAATATATAATATTAAATACAAAATTTTAATTAATTTTTTCAAAATTTATTATAATTAACTTAATAATTTATAAGATTATATGCTATTTAAATATTTAAAAAACATTTTTTTAGGATGACGTAAATTTAGTGTGCTCAGCACGGCACGGCACATCATGCTTATTCGTGTGCCCGTGTGCCATGCCGTGCTTTGCTTTTGACTAAAAAAGCACAGCACGGCACAGCACGTTAAAATTGTTGGCACAGCACAGCACGACACATGGCACGTAAAAGCACACCTTCGTGTGCCATGTGCCATGCCGTGCCGGCACGTTTTACACCTCTAACCGTAGACATTAGAATGGGCAAAAGCTCTCTGGCACACTAGTTGCCAACCAAATCATATCTGTTCTCGTAGAGACAAGGTAATTGATAGATCAACTGAAGTGATTTCCACATGCACTTGTTCCTCAATCAATATGGTTTTAACCCAAAATATAAGAAATGCATGTCAATTGTGAAATAATAATATTTTTTTGAAGGAACCAGGGGCTACTGCCCCAAATTTTATTTCAAACACCTCATTAAAATTGAGGTTAGAGTTAATACATTGCCATCAATAATGGCAGATTGATAAATGAATGCATACATCAGAATCAAATAAATCAAAGATGAAAAACATGATAAATTACATACACCATGCATCACAAAACCAACAATATTGCAACATAACATGGGTACCAACTTCATGATTTCCACATAAGATCTTGATGAAATTAGGAGGATGGCATTTGAATTATGATTATGCCATTTGAATTTGTTGTCTTCTTCTTCAATAAGATAAAAATCTCCGATAGAAAGGGAGTAAAATGCACAGTACATCATCAATACGATCAAAACCGGTAGCCATCCATCTTCACGCAGATACACGTCCTTCCGGAGTAGATCATCTTCAATTATCCATTTGAAGCGATTGATGCAATCAAAATCAATACCTTGCAGGCTATATAAACAAACCATGAACAAACCTTACAAATCCAAAAAGATTATTCTTTTATTCTAGATATTAATATACAATATATACTATTGTATCCAAATCTATTTGGAATATATCCAAAAAGATTTGGATTACAATATTTGAGGATCAAAGATTTTAGGAGATTTGATACAGAAGGATTGAGAAGAAGGAAAAACGGTTATGCAGAGCAAAAAAAAAAGAAAAGTGAAATAATAATATTATTATAATATTATTACTGACAAATTGTAGTACAATATTAGGAGTTTTTTTTTTTTTTGAAGGTTAAATACAATATTAGGAGTTACATGATGAAAGCAAATTGCTATATCAAATTGTACGTGGAATATTTATGTCATTGATAGTGGAGATAATAGTCCCACATGGACCACCTCCTAAGCCAAGATC
>JAJJMA010335318.1:0-10026 GCA_023529015.1 Papaver nudicaule
CTGCGCACCGCTAGGGTTCCTAAAAATCAAATCGTACATCATCCTGTTGTAATGAAAGATTTTGAAGGAAACATGACTAATACCTACCGGTATGTCAACTTGGATCTCAAAGTGGGACCCATCCAATCAAGGGTGAAGTTTCATGTCATCGAGAAAGAGCCTGATTACCACATGATATTGGGGCGCCCCTGGATCCACGACAACAAAGTCGTCCCCTCTACTTATCACCAATGTATGAAGGCGGTGCTTGATAAAGAAATTATTCGTGTCGCGGCATCAGCATCTCCATATTCGCCAATATATGAAGCAAAATTCTTCGAACCAAAAGAAACTGCATCAGAGCCGCCTAACAAAGTCTATAGCATTCATCTACCTGCGTGGGCCTCCATCAAAGACGAGAAGCCACTACCACCCACGTCAATCGAGGAAAACCTAGAAGGCGCACCTACTTCATCAGGACTTCTTAGGTATGGTTCGATTATATCTCATGAATCACCTTATTCCAAAAGAAGTTATAATTTCACTACTCAATACGATGCCGAGGGTAGGACTATCTACTCGCGACGGAAATGTTAGCAATTAACAGGAGAGGGTGGCGGAAAACCTCCCCGCATCGAAGAATGTTATCAGAATGAAGGTTCCTCAGAAGAAGAAATTCAGGAAGCTCCGCCACAACTACAGGATGGATCCGACTCCACCACTGATGCTCTTGAAACCGTCAACATAGGGACGGATGAGGTTCCTAGACCTATCTCTGTCAGCTTATCCTTATCAGCAGAGGAGCGTGGGGCCCTGGTTAATCTTCTCAAAGAGTACCAGGATATTTTTGCTTGGACCTACGAAGAAATGCCCGGGCTAGACGACAAATTGGTAACACATCATCTTCACGTTTTACCCGGCTCGAAGACGGTGAAGCAACAACCACGCCATTTTCGACATGAGATAGAAGAACAAATCAAGGTCGAGATTCAAAAGTTACTCTCTGCAGGGTTCATCAAACCCATTCATCATCCTACTTGGCTAGCCAACGTGGTACCAGTCAAGAAGAAGAACGGTCAAATCAGATGTTGTGTAGACTTCAGGGATTTGAACAAATGCTGTCCCAAGGACGATTTTCCGCTGCCCAACATCGACATGCTGGTGGATGCTACCTGCGGTCATGCCATGTTCTCATTCATGGATGGTTACAGTGGGTACAATCAAATCAAGATGTACGATTCAGATGCAAGTAAGACTGCTTTCCGAACTCCAATTGGAAATTTTCATTATACGGTGATGCCCTTTGGACTCAAGAATGCAGGTGCCACTTATTAGCGGGCCATTACAGCGATATTCCATGATATGATGCATAAGCAAATTGAAGATTATGTGGACGATGTTGTGGTCAAATCAAAAACACGAGCATCTCACCTAGACGTGCTGAGACAGGTGTTTGACAGATGTAGAGAGTACAAGTTGAGGATGAACCCTCTGAAATGCGCGTTTGGAGTTTCTTCAGGCAAATTCTTAGGCTTTCAAGTAACTGAAGAAGGAATCAAGGTAGACCCTACCAAAACGCAAGCAATCACCACAATACCGCCACCAAAGACGGTAAAAGAACTCAAAAGCTTCATGGGGAAGGTCTCTTACATACGGAGGTTCATTCCCGGCTTAGACCAATTCATGGTCTCGTTCATTCCTCTACTAAAGAAGGGAGCAGACTTCATATGGTCTCCCGTCCAAGAAGAGGCATTTAGGAAGATCCAACAATTATTACTATCACCAGCAGTGATGAAAGCACCAATACAGGGACGTCCTCTACTTCTTTATACGACGTCAAGCGACACTGCTATTGGAGCACTCCTCGCGCAAGAAGGTGACGATAATGTTGAATATCCAGTATATTACATTAGTCGTACCCTGAAGAATGCTGAACTCCGCTACCCGAAGGTAGAGAAGGCATGTATATCCTTAGTCTTCGCAATCCAGAAGTTCAGGCATTATCTCTTATCAAACAGGGTCGTGCTAATCACAAAAGCAGACCCCATAAGATTCCTCTTGTCAAAACCGGCTTTACTCGGAAGACCAGCCCGTTGGTTACTTCAAATGTCAGAGTTTGATATTGCTTGTGTGGCTCCGAAGGCAATCAAATGACAAGCTGTCGCAGATCTCCTTGCGGCCTTCCCTGGAGAAGATACCACCGCTCTGCATGAAGATGTACCCGGGGAATTCCCAGAAATATCCTTGGTCAAGGAGGATACTTGGTTATTATACTTCGATGGCTCCGCTACGCCAAGTAACAACACTGGAGGAGCTGGAATAGTATTGGTTTCCCCTACTGGCGAAGTATTCTCACACTCGTTCAAATTAGACTTCCGATGTACCAACAATTCAGCGGAATACGAAGCCTTCCTGATTGGATTATCATTGGCCGAACAAGCGGGAGCTGCCAATCTGGAGATTAGGGGTGATTCCAAATTACTGGTGAATCAAATGAATGGTGTTTACTCATTAAAGGAGGTCACTCTAGCTCCTTTTTGCGCCGAAGCACAGAGATTACTGGCTCGTTTCTCTGAAGCCATTATCATTCATACCGGTCGAACTAACAACAGGCATGCTGATTGTCTAGCAACATTGGCTTCGAAGTTACAGTTTGAAGGTATGGAAACGACTCTTACCGTGCATAAGCGTACACTTTCATCGAACTGGTTAGCACAAACTAGCGAGCCGGCGGTACATGATTGGAGGACACCTGTCATTGATGAACTCACTCGATCATCACCAGAAAGGAAAGTTCGTCTCAAAGACTTGAAGAACTTTTTCTTATTGCACGGGATTCTTTATCATAGGAATTCAGATGGGTCTTTGTCCATATGTCTTGGGGATATCGAGGCCCAACAACGACTTCATCACGTCCATGAGGAAATATGCGGACAAAGTCTAGTGGTCACTTTATACAGACGACTCCAACGGTTGGGATACTACTGGCCCACCATGGAAACTCAATCTAGAGAAATACAGGGCTCTTGCAGTAAGTGTCAATCTGCTGTACACCATTCTGAAGCCTTGATGGTACATCCCGTCGAAGATTGGCGTGAACCTTACATCCAATATCTTCGGGATCATGTCCTACCTGCTGAGAAGAAAGATGCGGAAAGATTGAAAAGACGAGCAGCAAGGTTCATCTTTCACGAAGGAATTCTATACCGCAAAAGCTTTGGTGGAGATTTATTACGCTGTTTGGCAGATCCGGAGACGAGTACTATACTCAAGGAAATGCATGAAGGCGAACACCAAGGTAAGAAGAAATTATTTTTACAAATTCATGAAAAATATTATTGGCCTACTATGGAAGACGATGCTACCATGTTTGTTCGAAGGTGTCATCAGTGCCAGGTTCATAATAACCTTATACACTCTCCGTGTCTTCCTCTGCAATCCATCAGCAGTCCTTGGCCGTTTTATAGCTGGGGACTTGATCTTATTGGAAAGATCAATCCCGCATCTTCTTTACAGCATGAACACATTATAACCGCTACTGAATACTTCACGAAGTGGGTGGAGGCGATTCCGTTTAAGAAAACCAAAGGTGTCAATATAACTCAGTTTATCAAGGAGCATATCATCTGTAGGTTTGGAGTTCCTAAGCACATCATAACAGATAATGGTTCGCCTTTCGTTAATCAAGCTGTAGGGGAATTGCTTCAAGAGTATGGTATTCAGCATATTTGCTCTACACCTTATTATCCTAAAGGAAATGGGCAAGCTGAAAGCACTAACAAGACGTTGATTCGGATTCTGAGTCGAACCGTTCATGATAACCAGCGGTCTTGGCATGAAAAACTCCCCATGGCATTATGGGCATATAGAATTTCTCCAAGGAGTTCTACAGGAGCTTCTCCATACTCTCTGGTATATGGTACTGATGACATTCTTCCAGCTGAAATCAAGATTTCTTCGGCACGCATCGCCATGGCTAGCGGGGTCTACACCGACATTTCTGGTTCTAGGTTTGCGGAATTGGATACTGCCGAAGATAGGCGTACGAAAGCAGAAGCTTACGTGGAAGCTTATAGAAGAAGGATTTTTTAGAGCATATGATAAGGCGGTAAAGCCAAGAGTCTTCCAAGTTGGGGACTTGGTATTAAAGACGGCCAAGCACATTCAGCAAGATATGTCGGCTCCAAAATTCTCAGTTAATTGGGATGGGCCATATGTGGTGACTAAAGCGGCGCTTAGTGGCTACTACAAAATCGCTACCTTGGATGGAAAGCCCAAAGGTACGGTAATCAATGGAAAATGGCTCAAACCCTATTACGTATAAATTTCTGATTATTTCCTTGTAAAATTTTAAATTCCTTCGAAGTTAGTGCAAGCCTCATTTGCACTTAACGATTACAATCTTTATAAAACTTCTTTCATCAAAAATATATCATTTATTCAATCGAATTCAAAAGAAAATCTTTCTTCAGAATAAGCCTTCCAAGAGTGCGTAATCCCTCTGGTATAAGCTTTCCATCTTCTCCTGGAACGCTGCAGTTCTAGCTTTCAAATTTTGGACAGCTTCTCCCACTTTCGCAGTTTCTTCTGCAATTTTCTCGTTAAGGGTCTTCAATTCCCTTTCTCTTGCTTCCTCTTTGGCCTTCAAGTCTGCAGCAATCTCATGTTCCAGGGTTTTCAGGCTTTCCACCATTTGATTAACTTTCTCAGTTTCCTCATCAATGGCTTTTTCATCTTCATCGATGATCTCGGGATCAGGGCCATCTGCTAGAAAAGACAACCGGTCCATGTTTATCTTTTCAAGACGTTGTTGAAGCCATCCAATCCTGAACTTGACATTTTCAGTTGAGGAAAGTAAACGCTCCCATTTCAGAATAGTGGGCAAGGTAACCTTGTGCAGTGATCCTTGTTCCATCTCTGCTATCATCGGCATCAACAACGCGATCATGGACACCAAGACTGTTGAGCAGTCCTTACCCAAAACTTGGGTAGTAGCTATGTGGCCGTATTTTCTCCATATTTTCGTATACAAGGAAACGTATTTCTTATGAATTAAGAAGCCACCAACAGATTGGTATTCCTGGGATAGGGATCGCATCTGAGGATCAAAAAGAAGACCCGCCCTAATGCTATTACCAGGAGGGACGTGATCTTCAAGATCTACCACCGAAACAGGACTGTAAGTAGGAGAGTGGGGAATCTCAGTGATCTTCCTTGGGGGAGCGTGAGCACTCTTTTTACGAATCTGCAAAGAATAAAGAGTAAGAAGATATTTTCGTGTTTAATAAATGAGATGGATAAAGAAGGAGATTTACTGGTGAAGAGTTGCTTGTCCTTGGCATCTTGCTTCGTGGATTGCTGGTATTGCTATCTCCTTCCTCTTCATTCTACAGTTAACTAATGGTTAATAAATTTCTAAGAATATGAGGAAGCACAAGTGAAGAATTACTTACAGAGTTGGGAATCCAAGCCTTACGCTTGATAAACTGGCTCAAAGGAATGTCACTGCTACTGTTGCTCAACATGATATAAGAAGATCAGAAAATATATAGAAAAATATGATTGATGGCGTTTCTGGAGCATATATTTATAGGCGCGGAGTAATTTTGAATTCTAGGGTTTTGAGAATTCAAATCCAAGAAGTAATTGTTGCCTACATAAGAGGAGTTGACTCAGATGCATCTACAAGTGGACTGACAAGTGTGGAGATGAGGTTCCACCCGTTGAAGTTATTAACTTGTGTTTATCCTAAGGATATATATCACGCACGGTTTTGGGAGGGTCTTGATTTAATTAGGACTCTCTGGATGTCGCTTAAGCAGGCTTGGTCTTTAGGCCCTGTTTGGATTCCATGTTCGTGGATAAGGCTTCTATGCGGATGCGGCTGGTCCATCAACTTGTGCTCACCCTGGAACACTCACGGTTCCATGCTGTGCAGGGGACTTAATGTTGATGGTGGTTTTTGGCGAGGAGGTCACAGGAATAATTTCGCATCAATTTCTGGCATCCTGGAATAGCTCGAGATAAGGTATGAATTTATTTTTACAATAGGGATAAGATATTTTGGTTGCCATTAGCCATATTTTTGATATCTCACGACCCTAGCCTAGTAGCATGGTCCATATCCCTAGCCTATGCGTAAAAATACCTATGCATGCGCGTTAGCCTAGCTCATGCTCGAGCCAAACCCTAGGCAATTCACGCCACAAGCTTTGGATGCCCACGCCATTGCCTTGGCCTAGCTTTGGGTATCCACGACCACCTCCTTGGCCTAGTTTTGGATGTCCACGCCACTTCCTTGGCCTAACTTTGGGTATCCGCATCTTTTAGCTCGCCTAACCCTTGGAGGCCCACGACCACTCCTTGCACTAGCTTTTGGACGCCCACGACCACACCTTGGCCTGATCTTGGGTGTCCACGCAATCCCTAGCCTAATCCTTATGCTCACGGCAATCCCTAGCCTAATCCTTGGATGCCCACGACATTCTCCTTGCCTTAGTCCTTGGAGGCCCACGACCATCGCCCTGCCTTAGCCTTTGGATATCCACGCCATTAGCTTGCCCTAACCTTGGATAATCACGACCATTAACTTGCCTTGGCACTTGGGTGCCCACGCCACCTCCTTGGCCTGATTTTGGGTGCCCACGCCATACCTTGGCCTGATTTTGGATGCCCACGGTCATCCTTGCCCTTAGTTTTGGGCATCCACGTCTATAACTTGGCTTTATCTTTGGATGCCCATGGCATCACTCTTGATTAACTTCTTGGGGGGCCTTACGCCACCCCTTTGCCTAGTCTTTGGATGCCCACGCATCCCCCTTGCTTAGTTTCTTGGATATCCACGGCCATGCCCTAGCTTATTGCTTGGAGGCTCACGGCCATGACTTGGCCAAACTTGTGGAGCTCCACGGCTATGCCTTGGCCAAACTCTTGGAGGCCCAAAGTTGTGCCTTAGCCAAATATTGGAGGCCTTATGGCCATGCTTAGCCTAATTTATGGGGGCCTTATGGCTTTCCCTCGCCTAATTTGTGGAGGCCTTATGGCTTCCCCTCGCTTGTACTCATGGAGGTCCATGGCCGTCTTCTCTCTCACGGCTATCTTGGCTCTCTTAGAGCTAGAGTATATCTTTTCCTAGCCTCCCCTCTATTTATGGGTCCCACTGATCCAAGTCCTAGAGGATTATGGATTTTATTGAGTCCATAATACTCTAGTTTCCTAATCAAATTCGGAAATCTGGCAGATTACGAATTTTTTGAAGGATGATTTTTACAGCCCAATCCGTGAACAATTAGGGGGCGCTTCCTTCACGTAAGTTTTTTCTCTGTGAGTTCCCTATAACATACTAAAATTTGGGATTTTTATCGAATATAGGCTGGCCTGGATGATTTTATGAATGGATGACATGCAAGCTGTAAAAAAATCTGAAAATAACGTAATGTTATGGCTTATCCTAAAACAATCCTATGCCTAACTTCCTAATAGGATTATTATGCTATGCAACATAGCTTATTATTATTATTGTGGCATATCTTTAGGTCTTGAATTGGCAATGCTTATGCATTCTTGATGATGGCTACGCTGTGATAGCATCATTCGTCTGTTTTTCCTGATTATGGACTTGCTTCTATAAATCAGTGCTATAATTCTTAATCATGGCTCATGGCTATGACTTATATTATTTTGGACATTCATATGTCTTAATTACTCAGAGAATTGGTGCATTACATTCCACAAGCCAATTTCTCATATTTATGGCAAATCGAAAGTCGTATTTACTTGACTATTGCCGCAAAGAGTTGCTGAAATCCTCTCAGTCTAAACGACGATTGCATAGCTCAATCCTTAGACTTATCTTATCTTATCAGTCTAAATGGAGGTTGCATGGCTCAATCCTTAGACTTATCTCATTGGTTTAAATGGCGATTGCCCGGCTCAATCCTTAGACCAAATCTCAAAGAGATATACAAGCTTATCGCTTAATCTCTATCTTTACGCAAAGTCCTGAGTTTACCAGTAATTGGTACGACTTGCACCTAGTCATCTTTGACTTAACAAATATTTAACAAATCTTACGAGAATCAAGTAAGTTACATGGGGGGATATTCTTTAGGGTTTTGGTTTGGCGGTCTACGGCACGTGTGATTGCAACGGCTCAATCACTCAACGGGAAAGACACTAAGTCGTGTGAATGTTGCTGGAAAGATGGGATAAGGTAGTGGGTTGTTAGTCTTCCCTATTATTAGGCGCAAGACTCTTAACAACTGACCCCACTCATTCCTCACTCCCACTCTTCCACTTCTTCCACTTCTTACGAGATCAGTTGGAATTCTATTGCTATAAATAGGTCACTCGACCAGTTTGGAAAGACAGTTCAAGTTCAACAGAACAAACAGTTTATTTCAGTGCAAGTATAATCAATCTGTCTTATCGATAATTGATTAACTCTTCTCATTCAGCATTCAATATCTGGTGAGAACTGAATATCCATTCTTTCTTAGCAATTTAATCATCAACATCACATAAATTATAGCAATTCTCTGATCTCATCTTTCTCTGCTTCCCTCCCTAAACCAACCCTATATCCTCTTCTTGTAACTGAAGCAATACTCGAACGGCCATTTCTTGGTTTAGGCGAGTCTTGTTCAATCTTGACCTCTCGAATACCATTACAACTTCTTATTACATCATCACACTTCACACTTTACCCCTCAGATTATCTTTATTGTTTTACACCCAAAACATTTGACGACCACAAAGGAGGTCATTATCTCGGTTGTAAGAAAATATGGTTGAAACTAGGAGGCAGAGTTCAGAGAACACAAATTCTCCAAATATCACTAGTGGTCCCACGAGTTCATCTACTGCAAGTGGGGTCACAAATACCCAAGTTAGTGGCGCCATCACCTCTGCTGGCCCCACCACCCAAAACGTGAATCCTATCACAACCAGAAACCCTAATTTTGTGTCTGCCTCAACTCAGGTGGAATCCACCTTATCCTCTTCACCCATGGGCGTCCCATCCTCTGTAGTGGGTTCCACCACGCCTCCCTCATCCTCATCTCTCAAGAGCGTCCAGCAGGGGTCTACCTCATCCCTATCTGGTTCCAACATGTCCCTATCTTGTGCTGCGGGGACAACCCATCTTTTTTATCAGGGACGCCACTGCTGGTCCCACCATCAAAACTGTGACTTATGTCACTCCTGATGTCGTCCCATCTCTGATGGGACCCAATTCATCTCCTCCTTTCACTCCTACCATCACCCAACCTCCTGGTTTGGGCCTTACTTCGTCTTTGCCACTCGTTATCATGACTGCCACGCCTCATGTTGTGAGGGCCACCATTAATACCATCTCTGCAGTTGATGCTCCCATTCCTAACCAAATTATTCTTTCAGAACTGGTAAAGACTTATCAGGGAGAAGAGGAGAATCCAGAAGATTTCGTACGAAGATTCAGAGCCAAAGCTTTGGATTATCATAATAGGGAGATAACGAGTCACAATTGGTGGAGATTTGCATAGGAGGGATGGAGCCACGGCATCAAGAATTAATGGGGGAATTCCGACCCCGCACTTTCCAGCAACTCTATACGGTAGCCGGGCAATACGCTGATATTGGAGATAACTCTGTCAACAGGGGACTGGGGACTGAAGGCCCGCACAATAAGGCTGCCAACCCACCTCGACGCATCCAGAGTTTCACCACCTATGAAAAACCAGTAAGTCAAGAGGCTAGTTTCTTAATAGAGAATTTATGTGAATTATTACACTTCTCGAGAGGACAAAGGGTAGACACGTTTGCTGCTCTCAACCGCATTGCTTTCAACGCAGATTTAACTCCGCCCTCACTAGAAGTTTCAGAGATGTCTCTCGCATCTGAGCCCATGGTGAAGGATTTTACCTTTACTGAGGAAGATATGATGGCCGAAGATGGACATAATCGAGCTCTGTAGACTGTACGTCACAGCGCACGTCAAAAATGTGGAGTTCAAAAGAGCCTTGATTGATACTGGAGCTGCTGCCAACATCATAACTCTGAAGACTCTGC
>JAJJMA010335325.1:0-10254 GCA_023529015.1 Papaver nudicaule
TAATCAAATACAATATGTAAAAAACATGACCAGAATACAGCAAAAAAATGACAGGATCATACCACAGAGAGCTTCTTCTTTCGTCAGAAGTGCCAAGAACTTGGACATACAAAAAATGCAGCACTATGCAGCACTATCCAGGTATCAACAGACATTACAGATTATTGGATATTTGAGATGCTGAAAGGAATCCAGGTCTCAACAACATGAAAAAATAAGAAATAAATAAACCCCTTTTGCACCAATCCTAACTCCAGATACTGCTGATTCACTGTATAATCATCGGCCAAGTTCTACTTCAATCGCATACAAACTGAACATTTGGAAGCACAGTAACATCTTAAAAATGTACCAATAGTTGCATTTTACACAAGAGATTTTCATTCTTCCAAAAAAAATATTTACACAATAGTACCCAATAAGCGAATTTATTAACTATGATAACCCTAATCCTAATTTCAATAAAAAACCCAACAACTATAAGACTACCATTAGGCATTAGCTAAACCCTAAGTTGTAAAACCCGAACTGTAGCTCTAACGCAAGAAGGATGGAATCCTAATTAGTCTGAATATAATTAGGGATTCAACTAATATGAATAGAAAGATTCAAGGGCGGAGCCAAAGGTTGGCTAGACCTGGCTGTAGCCCCCCCTAATTCTGATAATTACCCACTAAGCCTTATTTTTACCCTTATTAAAAAAAAAAAAAAAATTTAGCCCACCAAGTCTCTAAGTTTAGTCCACTAGTCCCCTTAAATTTAGCATTTAGCCCACCAATTATTTTAATATTAGAGTTTAGTTCATTAAAATCTTTGTGTTTACATATCTTTGCCCCCCAATATATAGAATTTATACAATTTAGCCTATCTAATTCCTATTTTTTTGTACATATCTCTTTACTTTGGGATGTTCATAGTAAAAAAAGCCTAAATTCGAAAGAAAATCGTTGCTTATGATGTAAAACACTCAAAAAAAAATTGGCGGCCTCCGGCTGCTAAAACCGCCAAATTAATTTAGCCCCCCATGTCGAATTTCTGGCTCCGCCACTGGTTCAAAGATTACCTTAAGCAGTTCAGAGAAGAAAGAAGAAGAAAGCGGGAAAGAAAGAAAGAAAGAAAGATGGAGTTGGGTTGAAATAATAGATGTTTACACTCGTTTCACTCACGATTTGGGTTGGATCGGACAATGAACTGAGTTGACCTTGAAAAATGCACTCCCCGTGGAAATAACTTAAGAATAGCAACCAGAGTTCGAAACTCACCTCCTTTCTTTTTATTTCTTTGTTTAGCTACCTGGACTTGTAGGTAGCAGGACATCATATTGAAAGTCCCATGTTTTGTGGTTTTGGCTTGCAAATGAGACCTTAACTTCAATGTAAACCTTAGGATGCTCACCAAGCCGTATGTCACAACCCAAAACGTCTAATAGAAGATGCAAAGAGTGGAAAAAAGGTGAAACATTATGGAACTTGACTGAATCAGAACGTTACCATAAAAAATATGAAATCAAAGAGTAATCAAAGCCAAATCTGTATTTAAGTTAGGTGGTGACTCTTTGACGAAGACCAATAATTTCTCATTACCTAACTGCTCTTGTATTTCGACCATCTTGTATTCACTGCAACAAAAATTCTACGGGAAAATCCAACCAGTTAAAAAACCTCATTGCCTAATTCTTGGCTACCTTGATTATAAGGAGCAACTCTATTTAGTGCACCTCTATTGATATTCACCAATACAATACAAAGCTTTAGAACAAACCAAACACTGGGATTCAACTTCGGACAAGAGATTTAGTCCACGATTCTATCAAACCTAAAAAAGATCTCCATAGACAAATACTGAAAAACATAAATGAGATTACAGATACTGAAAAACATAAGATTTAACCTAGAATATTCCTTACATATATGAGGGCGTTTTGGGCCTGGATTAAGCAGCATCAATTCTCTTATCGTCTTCGACTTCCTCAAGCACATCTTCAATTATGTCGTCTTCGCCAACATTGATGTCTTCAACATCATCTTCATCATCACCTACACCTTCTTCCAAGATTTTTCTAGTTGTCTTGGGGCCATACTCAAGCTGGCGGGTTTCTAGCTCCTTGTCCATCGTCTCCTGTAAGTTCATTAAATTATTGTTACCCTTCCTTGCATTCCTTCCATTTTGCCATCTTTCTAATTCTATTTCAACATTGGCGAGGCATTGTTCTCCCATCTGCTTCTGATACTCTGACAGCTCTTCTCTTCTAGCATTTTTCCAATTCTGAAAAGCCTGAAACGTAGACATGTAGTTTTAATTAGCTCCATCAGTTGCCATTTCTAAAGATGATTGCTCTTTCATTAATCTAGGTGTCTTTTCTGAATGTCGGAGATAAGGAATAATACCAGGATGCAAAATATCTATGTTTTGCCTTTAATAGGCATCAGCTATAATGATTCATCAACACTTAGCGATTGGCAAAACAAATTGTTGTGAACTTGTGTAAGTTTAAGCTTATACGCGATAGACTCTTATAAGTTAGCATGGTAGTGCTATGTGATAGAAAGTATTTGAAGCTATTTGCATGGAGCCTCCAAGAAATAATCAGGACTTTTTATTTGATTTTTGTATTTAGCACCCCCCTAAGACTTCAGGAGCAGAGAACAGGGTCTAGAACTCAGATGACTTAGAAGTGGTTGACATGATCTCATCTAAGAGCAAAACCTAACTGACAGCCAGTTTGTAAGCTAATAAGTTTTGATAGAATTCATTCCACTCTCGAGCAGATTCGACTTTCAGCGATTTCTATGGGGAAAAAAAGAAAGAAAAGAACTAATGGGATCAAACCTGTTCTTTTTGCTCCGCAGCCAATGTCTCATCCTCAACCAATGGTTTTGTAGGCAAGTAAAATATTGGAGGCTCTGCTTTTGTCCTAATAAAACACATCAATCAAATAAATCAAATAAATGTCAGTATTTTTTCGGAATAATTTTATTTCTGTGCTACCAATATCTTGAGAAGGAGCCTTAAGTTGCTTTAAACCCAATACTATGCAAACGAACAGAAACTTATCTTTGTCTCAATAAAATTGTGAATATGGATACTTGGGACCAAAATTAAAAATAACCTGCAATAACACAGATAGATTCTTTAGAAATCCGACCATGTATAGTATCCCAACAAAGCGAGAATTGGTAGGAATTGTTGACAAACACCTTTGTCGACAACTCTGAATTGTACTGCATTTACCTTAAGAAATTGTTAAGCTTTTTATGGTGCTCAGTCCTGAATTGTACTGCATTTACCTTAAGAAATTGTTAAGCTTTTTATGGTGCTCAGTCCAATGAAGAAATAGAAGCTCCAATTTCTTTTCTTCCGCCTTGGCAGCTACACGTGCTCGGAGGGTCTAACAAACACAATTGAGCAAATGACGAACACATCAAATAAGAGAAATGAGACTGTCACATGAATCAACAATTGTGCTCCACATTTTTTATCCGCCTGAACAATATTAGAAACCCACCAGATCACGCCTTCTTTTTTCGGCAATTTGTTCTCGCTCTTGAACCCTCAGCTTTTCACTTTCTTCGCGAGCCCTTTGCTCAGCCTACACACACTCTTAATCAATCACCAAATACAGGCAACAAAAGACTAAATTAATCTTTGTAAAGCACAGCCGAAGGACTTTCTTCTTCCAAACTATTTGTCAATTTCAAGAAGTTCTAAAATAATAAAAGGATCAAGTCAAAACTAGAAGTGGCCGTGTACCACAGTTTCAACATTGAACTCTAGTTTTTTAGTGTTTTCACTCTAAGATCTCAATACATCAGCTTGGACCTAATTTTCTACTACCTCAAGGGAAACTGGAGAGTAGCACATTACACAACATCATAAATTTATAATTATATAGAAGGTTATGTTTCTTCTTCCCAGATACGCCAGATGCTACACAATCCTGTTATTATAGCTTATCATTTCAGCGTCAATTTGTTGCATTAGCAGCAAATAGTCTTGCATTGCTCACTTTTCATTTTACGCACAATTTTTTTTGGATAAATTAGCTTTGAAATTCTTGCTCATGACAGAGGTACATGCATTTGTATTTTGCTTGAGGCATATGCAAACAACAGTTAATGAAGTTGCCGTTTTGTTGACGGGAAAATTTTATCTATCTTTTGCCTGGTAGCTGTTTTCAAAGATATTTCTCTAGGTGGTTGTAAAAATCACTTATCTTTTAATACAGTCTTTCAATTCTTACTTGTTGGGATGAGATAAGAACTTGCAACTGCAAAGCTAGTCACTTGTATTTCATCAAACAAGAACTGTAGATCAAACAAATATGTAACCCCTCAGGGAAGATATACAGAAGACAAGGTCTAAATACTCACTCTTTGTAAGGAACTTGACCTGCGCATGAATGCATCCGTTGTAGATAGCTTCTTATCTTCCTTCCGGAATTTCTGAAACAAAGAGCAGTAAGAATCAGTTTGCAAGAGCGTTTGAAAGCTTGACAAGGTTAGTATACTGCCTCTAGAGGCTGAAAAATGAATGAACTAAGTGCGAGACTATGTTGCATAGACATTTAGTGCGCAGGTCAAGGTGTTAACAATAACAAGTCTTCAGCTCCGCAGACAGAAAACAATAATATTCACAAATCTAGTATATGATATAGAATTAGTGCCAGAAATAGAAATAATTTCAATGATAGTGGGGAATGGGGATAATTAATGAGTGATCGTAAAAAGTCCTCGATTTCAGATAGCAAAAATAATAATAATGATAATGCAACAGAATCGCACATAACGATATTCCAAAAAGTAAGAGCAGCGCACTCAAGCAGCAGTTTCTCTCTCCATTAAGGCACTCGCAACTAGCAGAACAAAGAAAAACATATCCATAAGAAGAAAATACACGAAACTCTCAGTTTACCTCCAATGTTCCTAAAAGGTTTCCTAGCATCCTCCTGTTCCTATTAACCAAGCTAGGGTCCTCATTCTTCGGTAAAACCCTCGGAACATGCTCTTCTGCTATCCCATTGAAATCCTGAGAATAAAATAAACAAAGATGTTACGATAAAAACTTACCAACAATAAACACACACAAAAATCAAGAAAACAAAACTAAGTCACAAACTTACCTTCCTAACCCCTCTGTGAGTATCTCTCCTAGCAAATTCACCACGACCGCGTTGTCCACTCGATTCATTCACCACCACGGCTGTTCCATCTTTTTCATTCACATTTGCATCCGCTTCATTGTTATCAGTAGACACTTCCTTCCCTTTTACTTCTTCTCCATCTTCTACCTTCACTCCCCAAAACAAACAAATCAAAATCTTTTTTTTTATAAATCTGATGCCCCAAATCCTAAAGTTTCACCACAAAATTTTCAGATTTTACCTTAACAACAGCTGATAACAGACGTCTTTTTGGTGCAGATTGATCTTCAGGATCAATAGGACCACCAGGTCTAACAAACCCCCGTTGCTGGTGCCGATTTCCGGCAACATTAGAGTTGAAATTCCGGGGGCCGTTAGAGGCTAAACCACCTCGACGAATACCTCTAGGATCTCGAAGACGTTCAGTAATCTGAGATCGACAATTTCAAAATATTAAAAAACCTAATAATTGTAGAGAGAGAAAGGAGATTAGGAACTAGGGTTTAGAAAGAAGAAGTATATACCTCCCATTGTTCACGTTGAAGTTCTTCAATTTCTTTACGAAGAATTTCTTCGGCTTTTTCGATTTCGTTGCTACCCATTTTGTGGAATTGAGTTTCAGAACTGAAGAGATTTTGTTGGAGTGATGTTTTTACCTCTTTAAAACAAGAACCGAAAAGCTAAAACCCTCGTTTATAAACTACTAAAGGCGACCTTGGCTTTTATACATGGCAACTTTTGATAAGAGTGGAACTACTACTAGCCCAGTTGGCCACGAGCCCGATTTTCATACTTGAGGTCGATGGATGAGATCTCCATTCGACTCTCTTTAATGTAATTTTTTTTAATATTTGTGCCCACTCTGGTGATCCCAGCCAATTGGATTAACTTCATATTACTACTCTGGTGATCCAACTTAGCATTCCCAACAAGTTCATCGTTGGGCTTATTAATATAGAAGATTGGAAAATCCTCATACGTATTGCCCTTCCTAAGGGCAAAAAGGCACATATATATGTCTTTTATGTGAATGACTTGTGTTGTTTAAACAAGCAAATGAAGGTTGATGACTTGATATATAATGGTCGCTGGAGAACTCCTGGTGAGTTACTATTTTTTCCGAGTTTCAGAAATACTTGTTTTTAATGTTGGTGCTGATAGAAGGATATATTAGTAGAATCTCTCTGTTAGATTAGCTGATAATGCCATTAGATGTTATTATTACTATGCTTTTCCTAGGGTGAATTATATGTGGTGTTTCGGTTTGCAACCAACAACTACTAGTGATGTGTAAAACGTGAGAGATATCAGATCTCTATCTTAAAGTAATTTATGAGCTAGCCAACTACTTGGCAGATAAATGTTAAAAGATTTCCACATGTGATTAAACTGTAGATATTTGTGTGCAATTCAAGTAACGGGCACGTTTTACACGAGCACTAGCTAACTTGTAGCACAAGGACTCTATTGCTTTATCTCAAAGCAACTTATCTTATTGATTGCTATAAATAGAGGGTTTTAAAACGAAAACCACAAGCATCGAGCATACGTAAAATTTCGTTGTGGGATTGTGTGTAAACTCTCTGCACTTCGGTGTAAGCTTGTTGTGGTAGTCATCCTGTATTAGTAGCAGTTCCGTCGTGGGATTCACCTATGACTATAAAGACTTCTCTTGAGAGTTGGGAAGCACAGGTAGTAGATTACATACCTTTGAGGTAATTATCAAAGTAACATATAACCTTGGTAGCTTGATCTCGTTCTTGTCTATTCTACGGTCCTTCTCTTCTGCAATAAGGACATTCAAGAATAGATACGTAACTACAGGGTTTTAACTGAAGCAACGTACAGCTGCACATTCGTGTTGTAAGACCTGGTTAGCTCCGGTTGTGTAAGTTTCTTAAGTGATTATTTTCACAACTAAGGTAGAGACAAGTTGGGTATTGTTTACTTGGTTTACATGTCAACCTCCACTTGTAAATAGATTTCCATATAACCTTGATCATATCTAAAGGAAGTCACTTTTGTATGCTAAACTGTGGTTGCAAAGCCGAAGTTATCTCAAGCCTTTAACAGCGGTCAAAGTAACCCCTAAGCTTGTAAAGGACGTCAGCTGGGGGAATCAAGTGTGTAGGGTCTTGCGAGATCCAAGAGACGTAAGGAGTGCGATAATAACTGATTCGCTTGGAGGGTGGAATTTGTTTCTGCTACATCCTAGACCAAAGTCTGATAGTAGGTTAGTGTTTGTAGAGTGTTAGTATTGTGCGGTGTTCAAACTGGACGAGGTTCTGGGGTTGTCTGTTGGATTGCAGTTTCCTCGTAAACAAAATTTTGGTGTCGTGTGTGCTTTACTTTCTGCATTATATCTCTGATTATATAATTAAAGCAAACACAAGTAGTACGTTATTATAATAACCTCAAGTTAGTTCTCAATCCTTTCGAGGGATTCCCCAAGACTTGTCTTGCGTTTGAACTGATCACTTGCGATCCAACTCAGGTTATCACAGATTTGGATATTGATTTTTTAGATCGTCCATATTTTGCCATAAGACTCACGAACCCAAACGAAAAGTTGGTAGTGTTTCGGTACCCTGCTTTTTCAACACGTGTTATATATCTGATCGATCGGAAAACCGACTCTTGTAATACCGCAAGTGCGAGATATAGACAACAACAAGTACGGGTTGTCCTACAGAGAGTGCTAAAGATACAATTGTAGAATTAAAGAAATAGTAATCATGATTAAAAATATGTTAGGGTTTCAGGAATCCATTGCAAAGTCGAATCTTTCACAAAAGATACGTTTGGTCTCAATCGAAAAACAGATTTTCAAAGCGCTCAATATATATGGCATAGAGAGTCAGGGAAGAATCATAAAACGATAATCAATAGGATCAATGAATGGTTTCGTTCAATACTGAACTATGAAGTATACAAGACATAAAACATGAAGGGGTTATGAATCGAAAACCATAAATAGAGACAGTAAAACATTATTTATCAAGCACAAATAGACTTTGTTCAAGAAAACAAGTAATCCGACATTTATAATTTCATCTGTCGCCCTAACAAGAAAACTAGCAAGCTATAGCTTTCTCAAAAGCTATTAAATTGATAAAGAGAAAACAAAGTAAACACAACCTTATTTTCTCTATTTCGCTATAACTTCTCTTTACTGCCCGCGGCTGGAGTATTTATACAAAAATGAATGAGATCCTCTTTTTCTTTTCTCTGGTCACCGACATGTTGCTGCAGTACCGAGTCACTTTTTTCTTATCTGATACGGCCAAATCACATATTGCACCTCACTTTACTGAAGCCCATACTGTAATCGACAACGCCCCTAGCTTTCATTAACTGTCAGGACTCTAAATCCAATTCACAAGACCACTACTTCTCATGTCCGACAGCCACGATCAATTTTTCACTCCATGCGCCTATCTCAGTCCTGATTCCAGTTCTGTCAATCCTCTGAATTCTCACTGCCAAACAAAAATGGTAACCAAGTTCCTTTTGGTAATTTCGACGTTCTTGTACTGACACTTACAACCACAGTATCCACCTTCTTATACTGACTCTTACAACCACAGTATCCACCAGCAACACTTCAAATCATCCTCAATTCAATACCATATAACTAACGATTACAAACATATTTCTTTTCTATTTCTTCGACCAAAATTGTTCAAACTCTCTAACCGATTGGTACCCACTCCATGATTCAATGAAGTATTAACATTCCCACTCGATTTCATGATTTTCGTCAACCAGAATTGCCAATTCCTGCTCACTATTCCTGACCTGTTTCCGCAGCTTCGTGGAGTCATTTCTACAATATGCAACTTTCATGTTAGTCAGATATGAACTTTGTTGATAGTCCTCTAAGCTCAATTATGCTACTTCTCTGCAATTGAATCCATACACAGACATAACCCAGATTTCAAATTCATTCAAAGCTTCTAATCTGCCACCATTATCAATAATCATCAATCATCGATACTTTCTCACATCACACATTTCTTCCATGCTCCCTCGGTCAGAAATTGAACCCACACTTCTTATAACTCGGACCCACTTTAGCGTTCTTCTTAATTTCGAACTTAACCCTTGATTTACACATTAGGAAGATAGCCAGACGTCAGTTAAAACGATGGTGAGGCAGCAAAGAAATAAGGTCGAGAAAAAATGAACTCACTCGACCTGACATCTTAATCTGAAGTGAAAAGTTTAAGGTGGTGGCCCTGAACAGAGAACGAGTCTGCCCAAGCAGTCAGCAGCTAAAATAAAGTGGCTGCCCTGATCAATATGACTGGTGCCTCGGTATTCCTATTTGGATGCCTCAAGCAATTCTTTTTATTTAGTCGTTTCGTCTTCAAATTGTCGGATTTGCTTGTATTTCTTGTGAAATGCTTAGAAGCATATTATTAATCAAAAATCAAGTTCTAGCTATTGCAGTAAAGAGAAGTTAGCCATAGTGCCAAGAAAGCTTCAATTTTAAAGTCCTCCCATCTTGATTTATAATATTTCCTTGTACGTTAGTTCAAGATAACTTCCAACTAACCCCCGTTCTCTTCATTTGAGGTATGTTTGTAAGGTCATCACATGTTTTTCTTCACATGTTTTTGTTGAAGAATATACTTGATTTGTTGAAGTTGATTATTTGTCCTGAAGGAGCAATGAAGTCTTAACTTAGTGCTTATTTGTTTTATAATAAGCAATCATTTGCAAACATTCTTGAACCTCTCAGTACATAATATAAACAGATAATGGAAAATTGGATCCCCTTGTCTCAGTTCTTTAGAAGCATTGTGTTAGGGCGTTGTCCGGTCAAGCCCACTAGCGTTGGTATGTCAAGTTAGTTCTCAGTTTTAGGTGTCAAAACACAATCCTTGATTTAGCCTACTAAAGTTTAGATTTCGGAATTGGGATATAAACAAAGTAGTAGAGACCAGTGTTTTGAAACCCGGACCGGACCGGCCCGACCGTTTAAACCGTGAACTAAACCGTGAACCAGTTCAATTACTGGGCCGATCTGATGTTGACCCAGCAATTTCACACAAAACCGCTCTATTTCTAAAGAACCGGGTGACCCGGACGGTTCAACCGCTGACCCTTGT